>CAUYRH010018196.1:0-17674 GCA_963574655.1 Perodicticus potto
AGGTTTGGAGTCAAATGCCTCCTTCCCTGAGAGGTCTGCCCATTTAAAAAAACACCTTCCCGGCTCGGCGCCTGTGGCTCAACGGGCTAAGGCGCCATCCGCGTACACCTGAGCTGGCGGGTTCGAATCCAGCCCGGACCCGCCGAACAACAGTGATGGCTGCAACCAAAAAAAATGGCCGGGCGTTGTGGCGGGTGCCTGTAGTCCCAGCTACTTGGGAGGCAGAGGCAAGAGACTCGCTTGAGCCCAGGAACTGGAGGTTGCTGTGAGCTGTGATGCCACGGCACTATATCCAGGGTGACAGCTTGAGGCTCTGTCTCAAAAAAAAAAAAAAAAAAAGCTTCCATAACCCATACTTCCTTTTTTTAATTTTATTATTATTATTTTTTATTTTGTTGTTGCAGTTTGGCCAGGGCTGGGTCTGGACTCGCCACCCTGGGTATATGGGGCCAGCACCCTACTCACTGAGCCACAGGCACCACCCAACCCATACTTCCTTTTAATTCTCACCCTATTTTGCTGCTTTCCTTCTTAAAAGGAGCTGTCCAATCACCATCTCACATCCTCATTTTCCCATCACTCTTCAACCCACTCCAGTCTGGCTTCCAATTAGGAGAACCAATGGATACTTTCCAGTCCTCTCCTACCAGACCTGCAGCAGTTTCCATCAACGTTGATTACTTTCACCTTCTTGAAACATTTTCTCTTTTTTTGCCTTCCTTGACTCTGAAGTCTTCATATTTTCCTTTAACTGCTCCGGTTTCTCCTTCACGGTGTGCTTTGTTGGTGCTTCCTCTACCCAAGTCTAAAACAGTATCTCTCAAGTGTTTGACATCCATTTAATGAGCATCCTACATACCTAGGATCACCAGTTTTAGGCATTTAAAATAATAATGAACACTGTTTCTTTTCTTTTCTTTTCTTTTTTTTTTTGGAGACAGAGTTTCACTATGTTGCCTGGTAGAATGCTGTGATGTCACAGCTCACAGCAACCTCCAACTCTTGGGGTTAAGTGATTCTCTTGCCTCAGCCGCCCAAGTAGCTGGGACTACAGGTACCTGCCACAATGCCTGGCTATTTTTTGGTTGTAGTTGTCATTGTTGTTTGGCAGGCCTGGGCTGGGTTCATACACCAGCTCCGGTGTATGTGGCTGGCACTCTAGCTGCTGAGCTACAGGCGCTGAGCCAAACATTGTTTCATATAATGAGATGACTTTGGTATATGTTATCCTTTTTTTTTTTTCTTTTTGAGACAGAGCCTCAAGCTGTCACCCTGGGTAGAGTGCTTTGGCATCACAGCTCACAGCAACCCCCAACTCCTATGCTTAAGCGATTCTCTTGCCTCAGCCTCCCAGGTAGCTGGGACCACAGGTGCCCACTACAACCTCCGGCTACTTTTTTGTTGCAGTTTGGCCCAGGCCAGGTTTGAATCCGCCACCCTTGGTATATGGGGCCAGTGCCCGAGTCACTGAGCCACAGGCGCCACCCAATGCCTGGCTATTTTTTGGTTGTAGATGTCATTGTTGTTTGGCAGGCCTGGGCTGTTCGAACCCACCAGCTCTGGTGTATGTGGCTGGCGCCTTAGCTGCTTGAGCTACAGGTGCTGAGGCATGTTACCCTTTCTTGTGATTTTTTTTTTTTTTTTTGAGACAGAGTCTCACTATATTGCCTAGGTAGAGTGCCATGGCATCACAGCTCACAGTAACCTCAAACTCTTGGGCTTAAGCGATTCTATTGCCAAGAATCGCTTAAGCCCAAGAGACTGGAGTCCCAGTCTCCCAAGTAGCTGGGACTACAGGTGCCCACCATAATACCTGGCTTTTTTTTGTTGCAGTTGTCATGGTTGTTGAGTTAGCCCGGGCCAGGTTCCAACCCACCACCCTCGGTGCATGTGGCTGGCACCATAACCACTGTACTATAGGCACCAAGCCTCTTGTGAATTCTTTTTTGTCCACTTTGCTTGGCTGGATCCTTATTATCTTTCAGGTATTAAATAATTTCCACAGAATTGCCTCTGTTACTCTTTGACAGTACTCTGTTCTTTTCTCCTAATCATGATAGCTAATGCTTAAATGAATTTAAAATGTTTTGGGAAGGTGGGCGCGGCGGCTCACGCCTATAATCCCAGCACTTGGTAGGCTGAGTTGGGTAAATTGCCTGAGATTTACTGGTGCAACATCAGCCTGAGTAAGAGTGAGATCCCCGTCTCTAAAAATAGCTGGGCATTGTGGCAGGCGCCTGTAGCCCCAACTACTTGGGAGGCGGAGGCAAGAGAATTGATTAAGCTCAGGAGTTTGAGGTTGCTGTGAGCCATGACGCCAGGGCACTCTACCCAAGACGACAAAGGGAAACTCTGTCTCCAAAAAAAATGTTTTGGTAGCAACTCAAAGGCTGAGGTAGGGGCAGCGCCTGTGGCTCATCGAGCAGGGCGCCGGCCCCATATACGGAGGGTAGAGGGTTCAAACCTGGCCTCGGCTGAACTGCAAAACAGAAAAATAGCTGGGCGTTGTGGCGGGCGCCTGTAGTCCCAGCTACTCAGGAGGCTGAGGCAAGAGATTGCCTAAGCCAAGGAATTGGAGGTTGCTGCGAGCTGTGTGACACCACCGCACTCTACCAAGGGTGATGAAGTGACACTCTGTCTCTACAAAAAAAAAAAAAAAAAAAAAAGCTGAGGTAGAGGCTTGCTTGAGCCTGGAGTTGGAGGCTACAGTGAGCTATGATTACACCACTATTCTTAAGCCTTGGTAATAGAGTCACAAAAGGAAACAAAACATGTATTGGGCCTGTTACATCAATATGCAGTGCCTTACAGTGTATCAATTCATTTGATCTTTATTTAGTCATCACAATAATGCCTGATGTGCATGGGAGGGGCGTCTATTATAAGCCTTATTTCATAAAGGAGGAAGCAAAGGCACAGAGTGGCAGACCTGGGATTACCAATCCAGATAATCCAGTTTAGAGCCCATATCCCTTTTCTTTCTTTCTTTCTTTCTTTTTTTTAGAGACTCACTTTATCACCCTTGGTAGAGTGCCGTGGCCTCACTGCGCACAGCAACCTCCGACTCCTGGGCTTCCGCGAGTAGCTGGGACTACAGGCACCCGCCACAATGCCTGGCTATTTTTTGTTGCAGTTTGACTGGGTCTGGGTTTGAACCCTCCACCGTCGGTATATGGGGCCAGCGCCCTACTCACTGAGCCACAGGCGCAGCCTGCCATATCCTTTTTTTTTTAAATTTTTTTTTTAGAGACAGAGTCTTACTTTGCTGGTAGAGCGCCGTAGCGTCACAGCTCACAGCAGCCTCCAGCTCTTGGGCTTTGGCGATTCTCTTGCCTCAGCCTCCAAAGTAGCTGGGACTACAGGCGCCCGCCACAACGCCTGCCTATTTTTTGTTGCAGTTTGTCTGGGGTCAGGTTCCAACCCGCCACCCTTGGTACATGGGGCCGGTGCCCTACCCACTGAGCCACAGGCATCTCCCTAGAGCCCATATCCTTAACTGTACTACAGTACAGCATGATTATATTGATATATTTGTGACTTTTTTATTTTACATTTTTAGAGACAGTCTTGCTCTGTTGCCCAGGCTTGAATGCAATGGCATCATCATAGCTCACTGCAGTTTACGACTCCTGGATCAAGCGACTCTCTGCCTTAGCCTCTTGAGTAGCTAGGACTACAGGTGTCCACCACTATTCCCGGGTAATTTGTAAAAAAAATATTTCTTTGTAGAGAAGGGGGTCTCACTTTGATGCCCAGGCAATCCTCCCACTTCAGCCTCCTAAACTTCTGGAATTTCAACCATGATCCACCACACCCAGCCTTAGTTGTGACTTTATTTAATGATTGCCTCCCTCACCAATGCACAGGTCTATGGGAGCAAGAACTGTGTCTGACAGGTTCTGAGCTTAACTTCAGGCACATGGTTAAGTACTAAGCTATGTAATGAACAAATGAATCAATAATTTTTAAAAATTCCACACTGGGAGGTATGATGTATAGGGCTGAATCTTCATACTCCTTTTAGAAACTGCCTTGATGTCTCTCACCCTATGAAGCAGAATCTGGGTGGGAGGACAAAACCAGGTAGAAAAGGCGGTGAGTGCATTAGGAAAATGGAGTCGGAACAGGGACGCTTCAGTTTCTGCTGCTGGAAGATGGCACCGTGCATACTGCGGGGACTAAGAGAGATTGCTTTTCCCCCACTTTGGAGCAGCGTCCAAGCTTCAAGACTTAAGTTCCTATTTCTTAGTGAAAAAGCCCGGGAAGAAAGACGCTTAGGTAGGTTCCCGGGCTGCACTTGCGAAATGGCGCCACCTCCCCACGGGGGCGGAGTCCGGGCCGGGCCTCGGCGGGCCCCGCCCTCAGAGGGCGGAAGCTGGTCGGCCCTTGCGGCCTGGGCTTGGGCGTGTCCCCGCGGGCGCACGGCATGCTGGGAAGGCGCCCGCGCGGCGGCCATTTTGTCTTGTCGGCTCCTCTGTAGGGAAGGCTTTTCGGCCTTAGAGCGGGCCGGCGGCGGCGTGGGGGGGGGGGTTGGCGACGGTGTTGCCGGCATTTTCGTTGGTGGGTGCCAGGGCTGGTGGGAGCAGCCGCCCGAAGGAAGCACCATGATTTCGGCCGCGCAGTTGCTGGATGAGTTGATGGGCCGGGACCGAAACCTTGCCCCGGACGAGAAGCGCAGCAACGTGCGGTGGGACCACGAGAGCGTAAGTCCCGCGGGCCTAGGGCCTGCGCCCGGGCGCCGTGGGGGAGGGGAGCGGGCGCGGGCGGGGACCCGCCAGGCCGCGGGAGCACTTGGGGCTCCGGCGGCGCCGGGGCCAAGCGCGTGTCCCGGTGGCCTCGGGAGCCAGGAGGACTTCCAGGAGGGAAGATTCCGCCCTGATCGGGGAGGGGGCTGATTTGTTTTGTTGTTCTAGTACCGAGGAAGTCCCAGAGAGCCCTTGGTAGAATTGAAAAGCACCTTGGTGAGGCGGGGAAACGCGGGAAGGGAAGGATGGCAGCGTTTTATTATACCTCGCGGCTCTTGAGTTTTCACCTCGTTATGAAATAGGGAAAAGGAGAGATTATTCCGTTATTTGGGTTGAGTGTTGATTTAGACTAACATTTCTGACCAGAATTAGTGATAAAATTGTGTCAGTATCTTACTTTCATTAGTGGCTCAATTTTGACGCTTGTACGGGTAGAACAGATTTGAAAGAATAACTTGTGTTTACCGTGGCAGTTTACACATATTGTTGGGTAACTGTTCTAGTAAGGCCCTCATACAATTGTCAAGGTTTTTTCCCCCACATAAAACTCATTTGCTTCTCTTAACACTATGAATAAAGGTACAGATTATAACTCCAGTTTCATAGGTGAGAGAGACTTCAGCGGCTAACCGAAAGTCTCTTGGCAAGTTAAGTGGCGAAACTAAATACAATCTTTGTAGTCCTGTTCGCTTTCTGTAATTCTGTGAAACTGATTCTCCGCAAATAGGGTAATGTATTTTAAATGTTTTGGTCCAGTTTTGAAATGTAGTATAACATTTTTTGTTAATCTTAACGTGAAGAATAGATGTAGAATTTAATTTTACTTTCCAGTTATAATCAAACAAGGTGAAAGTTAAAACAGTGCTAATCAAATAGGAAGAAAGAGTTGAGCAGAAATGCTTTTGTAGAAAATTAGTTGCTTCATTTCAACGTAGGATTTGGTTAGAGTAAAATTTCTTTTTTGCAATGCAGGAAAACAAGTTGATAGACGAGTCCTTTTCAATGCCTTAAAACTTAAGTATGATTGACTAAGGTGTAGTGAGGTGGTACTTGATTCCAAAGTAGAATGAAGTGTTCTTAGAGTAGAATTCTTTTTTTTTTTTTTTTTTTTTTGTAGAGACAGAGTCTCAGTTTATCGCCCTCGGTAGAGTGCTGTGGCGTCACAGCTCACAGCAACCTCCTAGAGTAGAATTCTTTGTGTAGGCTATTTTTCAGATTCATTCACATATTTGTCATTCATTTAAAAATGTGAATCTTTTACATCTTTTGTGTGTGGGTGTGTGTGTGCAGTTTTTGGCCGGGGCTGGGTTTGAACCTGCCACCCCCGGCATATGGGGCAGGTTCCCTACTCCGTTGAGCCACAGGTGCTGCCCCAAAATGTGAATCTTAAAGAGATTCTTTGTTGTTTGACTTTTGGGCGGTGCCCCCTCCCCCATTTGTCACTATAGGAAACTAAGAGTAACTCTGTTACTTGATTTCTCTTTCTTCTTTAGGCATCTGTGTCACAGTGAAGTAACTTTTTCACAAATATCTTACCACCTAACTAAGCAATCTTTAAATCCAAGTTTTGCAAAGTTTAAAAAAGTAGCATTCCACTGTAATGTGATACAGCTGATGTGTACAAAGGGCATTTGGGGATTTTGAGTTCAAGAGAAAAATGGTTTTAGTTGCACTGCTCATCAGCTGGAGCAGCCTTACATCTCTACCCCTCTGGGTTTGAATGTGTGTTGTGAAGAAACTCTTTTCTTTGCAATAGTGATTTATTGCCACATTGCATTATATGTGATGGGTTTATGACTTTGCAATAATGAGGCTCTCAGAATAGCTATTGAGGTTTTATGTCATCTTAGCCATAATCTGCTTTTCTTTTGGTTTTAATGCTTTTTAACTGATTTTTCACTTTTAGTGTTTGTTACAAAAGTATTTCATGCCTTTAATAACCAAATGCACTTCATTCTAGATTAAAGGACATCAGGTTAATTACTAACATTTCAGGTAACTATCTACAAGGGAAAGGTTAGTGGTGTTGACCCAGGAACAAAGCATTTGGCTTTTTTTTTAAAAAAGTGGAATTATTGTAGGGTATGATAAAGTTAGGGAAGGTCAAGATAACATTTCCAGGTCTTTTGCATATTCCTATTCTGTTGGCACTAATTCTGGAGGGATGAACAAACTCACGTGCAATAAAGGCTTTATCATCTAATGTTTTTGCATTCTTGTTCTATCTAGAAATTGTTCTTGGCTGTACTTTCGCTAAGTAGGAATAGCATTTCAGCTGAGCAAGGTCCTTTTCTTTCCTTTGGAATAGGGAGGAATAAATACTCCCAAAAGGAAGCAACAGTATATTAAAACTCCAGTTGCTGTGGCATTTTAGATATTTAACAAAATGGAAACTACCTAAATGTAAAAATATTCCCTAGGTAGCTGTTTTTTACTAATCTGTTGTTTTAAATGCTGATTTATATATCCTACTCCCCTGAAAGGCTGTTTCTGTAGGTCTAGGGAAAAGACCCAGAAATTTTAAAAAACAAAAGTTTGTCCTGGAGTGGTGGCTTACACCTGTTGTCCTACCGCTCTGGGCGTGTGTGGATTGCTTGAGATCCAGACCTGAGCAAGAGCGAGACCTTGTCTCTAAAAAATAATCAAACATTGTGGTGGGCACCTATAGTCCCAGCTATTTGGGAGGCTGAGGCTAGAGGATCACTTGAGCCCAAGAGTTTGAGGTTGCTGTGAGCTATGACAATACAGCACTCCACCAAGGGTGAGTGAGACAGAGTGAGACTGTCTCCAAAAAAAAAAAAAAAAAGCTCCCTTTAAGCATTTTAAAGATTGTAAACTATGCTTCCCAATCCATGCTGATTATTCCTGGGCTTTTAATTGTGCTGATGTGCACAATTAAATTGTAATTGATACTAGTGTTACAGGAGGAAGAGGATCCAGCGATCTTTCACTGTCAGCCAATATGCAGAAACAGGGATAGGTCCACCAAACTTTGTCAGAAGGCTGGTGATTCTGGAGAACAGTGAGAATAACCTGTCCAAGACTGTTCTGTTCTTCTATTTCCAAAATCACAGTTTTATACATAAAAGTTCAAAGCAAAGACCACATTAATCCTTATTTTAAATAATAATCAGCATAACTCAGTGATTTATAACATTCCAATTCGAAAGTTAATCTCCTAAATCAGTCCATCTAAACTACTGAAGATAGGCATCTTTGGAGTGGGAGCTAAATTTACAAAATGGTTAAGAATGGGAGACAGGAGGTAAAGGTTACTTAGGTCTAAAACTGACTAGACCAGCTTTGTTATTTTGGCCCATGCCTGACTGATTCCATCTTATTTTCACTACATGTTCTTTCATTAGTTTGGTAGATTTCATAGCTGTGCCTTTTCTTTCCTTTTCAGTGATGAGTGAACAAGTAGTACTTGGGGAAACTTAGTTTTATTTTATTTATTTATTTTTTGGGAGGGCCGAGTCTCAAGCTGTTGCCCTGGGTAGAGTGCTGTGGCGTCACAGCTCACAGCAACCTCCAACTCTTGGGCTTAAGCAGTTCTCTTGCCTCAGCCTCCCATGTAGCTGGGACTACAGGTGCCGCCACGATGCCTGGCTGTTTTTATGTTGTTGTTACAGTTGTCATTGTTGTTTTAGCAGGCCTGGGCTGGGTTCAAACCCGCCAGCCTCTATGTATGTGGCCGGCGTCCTTCCCATTGAGCTATGGGCACTGCCGGGAAGCTTAGTTTTAAGTGAAAGATGCAACTGTGATGCAAACCATCAACCATTTTTTTAGGCACATTTAACCATCACCAAGAAGTGCTTTTCTGGGGTTAATGCTTCACAGGCATTTCCAACTTGGTAGATTGCTAACTTCTGGATCTGAGAGATAGAAAGTAGTTAGTTTTCAGGTAAAGTCATATCAGCTTTAAGACTTTCAAAGATTCATTGACACACACTCCTGCCTCTTTAATTTGTATTTTGCATTTGCTTAGTATGGTGGGTTTTTGTTGTTGTTTTGCATTAAGTAGTTTTTTATGTCTGCTTTGTTTAGTTAATGCTAAATACAGAAATGAGGAAAGCATATGATTTGTAACTGCTTAGGGTAAGGTTGTTTTAGTTAGAGTCCACTTGGGAAGATTTCAGTGTTTACCAGAGAAGGCATTAGTAACCCATGTTATTAGAAAATTGCAGGGAATTGTAAAGTCTGGTCTGGAGCTTTTATTGTTTTTTTATTTAACACAACAGGAATTTTGTGGTTTAAATTGAGGTTTTTACATTCTAGATCTCAACCTGACAATGAAATTATTTAGTTGTTGGTTTAACTCTGATTCTAATGATAGCCTGAGATGAGATTTCTCTTAACATTTATCAGACTCAAGCATGCCTTCTGTTCAGTGAAGGCTTAATAATTGATGAACGGAATTGACTAAATTAAATGTTCTTTTCTAAGATCTTTGGAATGTTAGCAGATACTGTCATTGACACTGAAAAATTGTTTAGAAAAGTAAGAACAGTTAATGCTTCTGTCCACATTTTTCTTTAACTCTCAAAAAGGTGTTCTGAATTTGAGAGGGAAATTGAAAGCAAAAAAATTACTGATTATAGTGCATGACATCTACTGTAAGTATTTTACTAGTTTTTATTCAAGGAGTCGCCAAAATCTTCTTTCTGTTAGAAATTTAGGCATTTCTGCCTCATTCTATAGTAGTTGGTTGGGTGCCTTCTCAGAATTGCCAGCAGTACATTCATTATATGTGTATATAACTGCTATTTGCTTTTTCTTCCCAAAAGAAAATTAGAGTGAAAGCATAATTAATTCTCAAGATACCTCCACACAACATAATTAAAAAATATCAACACATGGTTGTTATAATTTCCTCTATCCACTCCATTATTTTGAAGCAATTTTGTCATTTCAACCTGTAAGATACTGTTATGTGTCTTTATAATAATAAGGACGTTAAAGAAAAATATAATTACAATACAGTTATCACACTGAAAATAGTAAGGTATTTCATAAATATTTGTTTGCTTTCATTTATGTATAACATATATGTTAATAGACTAGACACAGAGAAAGGAGCTTAAGTTCGTAACACTTTTAAGTTCGTAACATTTTTTAAAACTGATACAATGCTTCATTCTGTGAAATATGCTTAATTTTTTCATCATTTATACTAGTTAAGTTGGGGAAATTCTTTTTTTTTTTTTTTTTTTTTGGCCGGGGCCAGGTTTGAACCCACCGCCTCTGGTATATGGGGCTGGTGCTCTACTCCTTTGAGCCACAGGCACCACCC
This sequence comes from Perodicticus potto, assembly GCA_963574655.1. Taxonomy (NCBI): domain Eukaryota; kingdom Metazoa; phylum Chordata; class Mammalia; order Primates; family Lorisidae; genus Perodicticus; species Perodicticus potto. The sequence goes on from CAUYRH010018196.1 coordinate 10,039, forward strand.
TTTGGGGAAATTCTTGTTTTCATTTTTCAACAAAAAATGTCTTATAGTAGATAAAACTATCCTAGTACCTACCACAGTGCCCAGCTATCTTTAGAGATGAGGTCTCACTCTGGCTCAAGCTGGTCTTGAACCCACCAGCTCAGGCAGTCCACCTGCCTCGACCTCCCAAGTGCTTGCCGTGCCCAGCAAAATTGAAGCAATCAGTGTGTTGGTGACAGAAATGGAATAATGTGGTAAGTGCCATAAAACCAAGTACAGTTGGCCCTTGAACAACAGGGGTTTAAACTTTAGTAAGTCCACTCACACATGGAATTTTTTTTTTGCAGTTTTTTTGGCCGGGGCTGGGTTTGAACCCGCCACCTCCGGCATATGGGGCCAGCGCCCTACTCACTGAGCCACAGGCGCCGCCCCATCACACATGGATTTTTTTCTAGTAAATATATTGGAATTTTTGGGGAGCAAGTTAAAAAAGTGCACAAGTGAATCAGATAACCTAGAAATATAAAAAAATTAAGGAAAACCTGGGTATGTCATGAATGCACAAAATATATATAGATAATAAGGCCAGGTGCCGTGGCTCAGGCCTGTAATCCCAGCATTCTAGGAGGCTGAGCTGGGAGGATTCCCTTGAGCTCAGGAGTTTGAAACCAGCCTGAGCAAGAGTAAGACCCTCATCTCTACTGAAAAATTAGCCAGGTGTTGTGGCAGGTGCCTGTAGTCTCAGCTACTTGACAGGCTGAGGCAGGAGGAACCCAGGAGTTTGAGTTTGCTGTGAGCTAGGCTGATGCCGTGGTACTCTAGCTTGCGCAACAGAGTGAGACTCTTCTCTCAAAAAAAACGGAGAGGCTCGGCGCCTGTGGCTCAACGGGCTAAGGCGCCAGCCACGTACACCTGAGCTGGCGGGTTCGAAGCCGGGGCCCGCCAAACAACAATGACGGCAATCAAAAAATGGCCGGGTGCCTGTAGTCCCAGCTACTTGGGAGGTGGAGGCAGGAGACTCGCTTGAGCCCAGGAATTGGAGGTTGCTGTGATGCCACAGCACTCTATCCAGGGTGACAGCTTGAGGCTCTGTCTCCAAAAAAAAAAAAAAAAAATGGAGAAAGGGCAGTGCCTGTTGCTCATTGAGTAGGGCGCTGGCCCCATATACCGAAGGTGGCGGGTTCAAACCCGGCCTCGGCTGAACTGCAAAACAAAAATAGCTGGTCGTTGTGGCTGGCGCCTGTAGTCCTAGCTACTCAGGAGGCTGAGGCAAGAGAATCACCTAAGCCCAGGAGTCGGAGATTGCTGTGAGCTGTGTGACGCCACGGCACTCGACCGAGGGCGATAAAATGAGACTCTGTCTTTACAAAAAAAAAGGAACAAAAAATATAGATAATAGTCTCTTATCATTTATAATCATAAGATATACACTAATCTATTAGAAAAAGTCAGAATTTTGCTGGGCACAGTAAGCACTTGGGAGGTCGAGGCAGGTGGATTGCCTGAGCTGGTGGGTTCAAGACCAGCTTGAGCCAGAGTGAGACCTTGTCTCTAAAAATAGCTGGGCACTGTGGTAGGTACCTGTAGTCCCAGCTACTTGGGCTGAGGCAAGAGTATTGCTTGAGCCCAAGTGTTTGTGCTGTGAGCAATGACACCGAGGTACTTTACCAAGGGCGACAAAGTGAGACGCTGTCTGAAAAAAAGTTTGAATTTATCAAAACTTACACAAACACTTAAAGAATGTATATGTCATCATCCACAATTGGGAGAACATAAAGATGCATTATTAAATCATAACTGGCACACACTATATAATACTACTGTAATAATTTTGTAGCCACCTTGTTTGTTATTGTGCTGTGCTCAGCTGTTGCTAGTATCCTATCAGCTTTAAGAGCTCTGTGATGCTAATCATCTGCATGTGAGTAGTACATCTACCTAGTAAATTGGTGTGGTATTAAAAAGTAATCTCTTGTGGTTCTTGTGTATTTTTCCATTGTAGTTAGTGTGCTATCATAAACCTTGTGTAACACCATGGGACCCATAGGAAGGGTGAGCTGGAATTGTTCCCAAGGAGCAGCATGTACAAGATGTACAAGAAAAAGTTATATACTGTATAGTTTGAGATTTGAAGCTGTGGTTGCCCATCATTTCAGACAGATGATTCTAAATAGATGATGTAAGTTTAGGATTTTGATAAATGCAGTATGGTACAGTAAATATATTTTCTTATTGTTTTCTTAGGGACATTTTGTTTTCTCTAGCTTTATTATAAGAATAGAATATATAATACTTAACAACAAACAAAATAAGTATTGATTGGCTGTTATCAGTAAGGCTGCCAGTCATTAGTAGGCTATTAATAGTTAAGTTTCGGGGGGAGTTAAAATTTATACTTCGATTTTCAGCTCCTGGGGGTCAGCCTGTCTTAATCCATTTGTGTTGCTGGAGTTTATTTAGCATAGTACTTCATGCTTTATAAGAACCATGGTGCCAGCATCTGCTACTGGTGAGGGCCTCAGACTGCTTCCATTCTTAGGGGAAGGGGAGTGGCCTGTGCAAAGATTATGTGGCAACAGAGAGCACAGGGGTGCCAGATTCTTTCAACAGTTGGGGTGAGGGGGACTGAGTGAAAACTCAGACCTTCAGGAATAGCACCAAGCCATTTATAGGGGATCTGCCTCCACTTTCAACATTGGGGATCAAATTTAAACGAGATTTGGTAGGGGAAAAGAACTATATCCAAACAGGAGCAGCCTTCCACCCCGTTGGTTCAAGAGGCAACTGTATAATAAGGTGCAGAGAACACACTGGAGAGGGTTACTTAACACAGACTGGGACGGATATTCTGGAAAGCCTTGGCACACTAAAATTCTGGGACCTTAAGGATTGTTAGGACTTAGCCTAAGGGAGAATGGAGAGAAGACAAATGTTACTAGCCTGAAGAAAGGGTTGGAGACAATCAGTGAATTTGGCAAATTGTAAAAGGTGTTACAGCTTGGTTTTGTTAGGTGGAGGAGTATGGCTAGATTGCTGGAAACCTTATTTTGAATGCTTTTTGTAAGCCTGAAAGTTCATTTCATGGGTGAGCAATTGAAGGCTTCTAAATCAAGCTGCTGTGGAAAATTGTTTTGAAGTTTTACCAGAACTTTGTATGGGCAATTAATCGTGGCACAGATGAAACATAAAGTATAAATTGTCAGGGACTGAATCTTTTTATTATAAACTCTTATTAAAAATTACTCCTCTTTGCCTGCAGGCACTGGCGATGGAGGCCTATCGCTATATGGCGAATGTATATCCCACTTTGTAAGCTTTCTTACTTTGTAAGCCTATCTATCTCTTCCTTAATAAACTTTGTTTCATGCTTACAAAAAAGGAAATTAATCTCTTCTGGGGTTTATCTGGTTTTTTTAAACTTGGCAAATTCAGTTATTTTAGCTAAAAGGAAGACATTTGCAATGTAAATGCTTGCTGTAATCAGAGTTGAACTTAATGGTGGAAGTCATTTAAGGTTGTTAATGGGTTCTTGCAGCTGTGACTTTAAGGGATGTGATCCATAACAAAACCAATTTTACTATAGGCTAATTTTTATAAGCAAGAATCAATTGCTATGGCATATTTCTGGTCATAAAAACATCACTAAACTTGTAAAGGCCCAAAACGCTTCTAATATTAGACATTAAAGTAAATGTGAGCTGTTCATACATTTAAGAAAGATTAATAAAAACCACAGTTATTTCAAGTTTTTGGTAAATCAGTGGTGGCAGTCGTGATGAATTAAGTCAAGGAGTAAATGTTCACAAACTAGAAATTGTAAGGAACACTTTCTACCACCTTATAGATAAAAAACAGTCTCATGGCAGGTTCCTGAGTGGTTTTGGACCACATCATTTATTGTCGTGCATGTGTATGATTGTCATATACTTTATGAATTTTTATTTAACAATAATTTGTATTCATTCTTTTCACACTTGCTTGTTTCAGTTTAGGTTGTGGTTGGCCAGAGTCTTTCCCAGCAGCTCAGGGCACAAAGACCTTCTAGAACCAATCGTGGACAGGATGCTGTTCCATCACAGGGCACACTCACACACCCACACTCACTAAGGCTGGGATTATTTAGACACGCCAGTCCACCTGTTGTGCACAGCTTTGGGATATGGGAAGAGGCTGGAGTACTGGGGAAAACCCACACAGACGTGAGGAGAACTTACTTGCAAACTCCACACAATGGTCATAGCCGCAAATCAGGGTTTTTTGTTTTTGTTTTTGTTTTTTTCCTAGATCATTGTAACAGAATGAAGTTATTGGAGGACTTGTTGCATTAGGGTTGGGTATTTAGGTTTATTTAAAGTCCTTGTCATCAGATTTTCTGTTGTGTTACCTGTATATATGTATGTTTTTGTTTTTTTTTTTTGAAATGGGGCTCTCTCACCAAGGCTGGAGTACAGTGGTACATTTATAGCTCACTCTCTCTTTTTTTTTTTTCAGTCACCCTTGGTAGAGTGCCGTGGCATCATAGTTCACAGCAACTTCCAAATCCTAGGCTTAGGCGATTCTTTTGCCTCAGCCTCCCGAGTAGCTGGGACTGCAGGCACCCACTACAACACCTGGCTATTTTTTTGTTGCAGTTTGGTCAGGGCTGGGTTCGAACCCACCACTCTTGGTATATGGGGCCGGCGCCCTACCCACTGAGCCACAGGCACTGCTCTATAGCTCACTTTTTTTTTTTTTTTTTGAGACAGAGCCTCAAGCTGTTACCCTGGATAGAGTGCTGTAGCATCACAGCTCACAGCAACCTCCAGTTCCTGGGCTCAAGCTCTCTTGCCTCTGCCTCCCAAGTAGCTGGGACTACGGGCGCCCGTCACAATGCCTGGCCATTTTTTGGTTGCAACTGTCATTGTTGTTTTGGCAGGCCCAGGCTGGATTCGAACCCGCCAGCTCAGGTGTACGTGGCTGGTGACTTAGCCGCTTGAGTCACAGGCGCCGAGCCCCTATAGCTCACTTTTGAGCTCAAGTGATCCTCCTGCCTCAGCTTCCTGAGTAGCTGGGTCCACAGGTGCATAGCACCATGCCCAGCTAATTAAAAAAAATTTTTTTTGGGGGGGGGTGTGTGGAGATAGTCTCACAATGTTGCCCTGGGTAGAGTGCTGTGGCATTACAGCTCACAGCTACCTCAAACTCTTCTTGGGCTTAAGAAATTCTCCTGTCTCAGCCTCCTAAGTAGCTGGCCTGGGCTAGGCTCAAACCTGCCAGCCTCCGTGTATGTGGCTGGCACCCTAACCACACTGTTCTACGGGCGCCGAGCCTAATTTTTAAATTTTTTGTAGAGACAAGAGTCTGGCTGTGTTTCCCAATTTCTTCTCAAACTCCTGGCCTCAAGTGGTCCTCTTGCCTTAGCCTCCCAAAGTTCTGGCCCTAGCTTGTTGCCAGTGTTTAGATTTTTAGGATTGGACTAATTCTGATATTATTGAAAATATGTGCTTAGCTAAAGAGAGAATTAATGTTGCTTGCTGTTTGATTTAAATAGATACAGAAGGAAAAAGTCATTAAGACGTTTCTTAGTAATTGTTTGTGATTAGAAGAAATTGATAATCGGAATTGAGAATACCTATGTTTGAAGAAGTAAATGTTTGAGAGAAGGGTCTGTTTGTTAAGGTGTGTTAGCATTTTCCCAGTTAAATATATATATAGTACTTAAAACCAATACTTGTGTCTTCCTTACATTAAACAAGTTTCTCGTTTAAGGATTGATTACGTTAAGGTATGAGAGAATTGATTTTAATGTTTTCAGAGCTTAGAATTACTAAAATTGCTTTAACTACTGTTTGTTCCCTATTCAATATGTAGATATCTTATTCTCTTTCTGTTGCCAACCAAGCTGCAGTGAATATTCCAGTGTGTTTTAATATATCTGAGCCACTCATAGGATAGCTTCCTAGAAAGGTAAAAGTAACGCACATTTTACATTTTGGTGGATGCTGTCAAATTGTCCCTTGGCCCTCTAGTATTTGGAGTGTCACTTTACCATCACTGTATCTAACACCAGATATTGTTTTAATTTTTTTGAGAGTTTATTTATTTTTTTGTTTTGTTTTTTGAGACAATAGTCTCACTATGTCGCCCTTGGTAGAATGCTGGGCATTGCAGCTCACAGCAACCTCAAACTCTTGGGCTTAAGCAATTCTCTTGCCTCAGCCTCCCAAATAGCTGGGACTACAGGCACCTGCCACAACACCCGGCTATTTTTTTTGATGCAGTTGTCATTGTTGTTGAGCTAGCCCAGTCTAGTTTCAAACCTGCCAGCTCTGGTGTGTGTGGCCAGCGCCCTACCCACTGAGCTACGGGCCAAGCCTGGATACAGTAACAAATAATTTTGATGTACTATTAAATGGTCATGCAGTATCTTGAGTGTTGAAGAGTGGAACACTGAACTGAATTGGAAAGATAAGTTCTGGTCTGGATTCTCTTAAATAGCTGGATGCCTTTAGGGCAGGTCATGTGGTTTATTTCCGTTTTTTTCTCTCAAATGGAGTGATTGAACTAAATTTGATAGCTCTTGGTTAGCCCACAGACAGGCATGTCTTATTTGGCCTACACTTCATAGTGCCTAGAAGCATTTTAAAAATAAGGCTAACTCACCTTTTCCCCCCAGTTTTAATATTCATTGTCCCACTGGAGATATTTATTATCTCTTTTTTGTGTGTGAGTAAATCAAGGCAGAATTATATATAACCTGTGGTTCTGTAGCAGTTAAGTGGTAATAAAGTTTTGAACTCTACCATGTTGCCTTTCCAAAGCATACCTATTACAGATGCTTGCTTGACGGTGCCATACTTCTGTCTTTTTACTTACTGTATCAATAAGTAATGTATTGTTCTTTCCTAGAAATAGCTTGAAGTTTGTATGTGGTTAAATCTTCTCTATTTGGGGAGAATGCAGATGGGTTTTAGTCCTCTTGATTTAATGATGAGCTTTTCCGAGGGAGTAGAGATTGTGGTAGTTTATACTTAAGTAACAGTAGAGTTATATTGGTCATGATGACTGTAGAAGTTGTATTGAAAACAGTAAAATCAATCTTTATTTATTTATCTATTTATTTTTTCAAGACAGAGTCTCACTATGTCGCCCTTGGTAGAATACTGTGGAGTCATAGTTCACAGCAGCCTCCAACTCTTGGGCTTAAGTGATTTTCTTCAATCACCCTCCCTAGTAGCTGGGACTACAGGTGCCCACCACAATGACCGCTGCTGTTGTTGTTGTACTTGTCATAGTTTTCCTAGCAGGCCCAGCGGGGGTTTGAACTGCCAGCCCATGTATGTGGCTGGTGCACTAGCTGCTGAGCTATGGACTATGAGCCAAAATCAATCTTTAGATAAAATCTTCTGCAAACCCTAGAGTATGGGAATTTCTTTTTTCTTTCTTCCTTTTTTTTTTTGTAGAGACAGAGTCTCACTCTATGGCCCTGGGTAGAGAGCTGTGGCATCACACAGCTCACAGCAACCTCCAACTCCTGGGCTTAGGCGATTCTCTTGCCTCAGCCTCCCAAGTAGCTGGGACTACAGGTGCCTGCCACAACACCCAGCTATTTTTTTGTTTTGCAGTTCAGCCGAGGCCGGGTTTGAACCCACCACCCTCAGTATATGGGGCCAGTGCC
>CAUYRH010018197.1:0-35800 GCA_963574655.1 Perodicticus potto
GTTGGATGTGGTATCTCCATCTGGTTGTTTCTGCTCTAGACAAGGAAAGGAAGCAGTTGTTTTGTTCATGACAAAACATTCTTAAGTTCGGCTACTGCTTGGCAGGAAAGACCAAGAAATCCTTCCAGGTAAGAGTAGTTATAAAGGATGATATGTTTTTAAAATATTTTGTTATCTGGAATGTGATTCAATTCTATCTACCATTTCTTTGCAAATGCTTAGATTGAGTGGATTTTCCTGATCCTATTAGGTGCCACTAGACCAAGTAATATACTTGACTTTGGAGAAAAAAAGGAAAGGCCGTGACAAAAAAAGAGAATTCCCAGTATAATGTTGTATAATAGAGACATGCATCAGAGCGGAATTTGCATAGATGATAGAGGAGCCCTCTCTGCACTTTTCACTATCCATATTCACCATGGTATTGAAAAGTGCTTCTTTAATAAGTGTTATTTGTAAATATGCTAGCAGGATTTCCAGAGCTGGAAATATCCCTCTTTAGTTCTCTAGTTCCTTTTGATCTTTCTAAGTAGATTTTGATCATCTCAAGCTCCTTTCTTCCTTTATTATCTAATAGTAAATACCGAATCTCTTACCTTTTGCATGTTGCACACTAGAAGGCTCTATAGAGGGTTTATGGCATTATTTTCTTTCCACTCTGTAACCGATCATTGGAAGTAAGAGTTTCGAGCCTGCAGAAAGACATGTTTAGAATGTGTCTGATAGTAGTCTTCAAAAATCTACATTTGAAATATGTTATTTCCCATCTTAAGACACTTTTAATCCCACACACACTTCTAGCAACACCCCAATTTCCCACTTCCTTTACAGCAAAACTTATTGAAATGAAGTTTATTCTCTGTCTCCATTTCCTCACATTTTTCACCTTCCAACTCACTTTAAGTGAAGTTTATACATTCTTTACACCAATGCCTAGGGAAAGCAAGTCTAGTTATTGTTTGTAGGTACGTCAGTTATAACATCTCTCTGTGCTAAAGAATGGTGAGGTAGTAGCACTTCCCCATGTGGTTCAGCCCAGATGAACTGACACTGAGGATTAGCAAAGGACAGAACTGAGAAGAAAAATTTACCAGCATCTCATGAGAGGAAAAACAAAAAACAAAACAAAACCATGTAGATAAAGTTCATATGGTGAGAAGTAAAATGGGATTTGGGGCACCATCGTTATAGTTCTAGAGTGAGCACCCATTGAACTAAAAATAACCAATTGAGGAGGAGATTCCACACTTGAAAAACACTGTTGCCTCACACTCTAAAGTGCAGGTGAGGAATTACAGGATCGAATGGAAGGTCTGTTTTTACATCTCTAAGAGATTCCTCTAGTAGGTATATATCCAGAAGACCAAAAATCACAAGCAGAACACGTCTTGAAAACACAAGTCTGTCAACATTTTAGAGAGAGTTGGGGAAAGAAAAGATAGATCATAGCAGTTCATCTAAAGATGACATAGTAAAGGCCTACCTTGGTAGAGGGGACTGTGAGGGCTACTGAGCAGCCCTAGAGTCACTACAAACTGAATAAAAACTGGCATTCGATGATACAGACTCCAGGCAAATGTCAGACAATACTTCGAAAAATCTTCTTTATTTTTTAAATTCAAAAATTTCTGGAAATAATCTTAGATAAAGAAGGGTTGAAAAATGCAGATATTTAACTTAGAGTTAAGGAGAGGGGGAAGAGGCATTTAAAATGCTTCCTTATCTTTATAAAAACAGGTTCTGTTGAGTTTATCATCCAAGGGAAAAATTATCTGTTATAACCTTCTGAATGGAGCTCTCAGAAATAAAAATAGGACAAACTGAAAATCTATTCATTGCTTTAATCATCCTTTTCAGGAGTCTCTACATTTTAGGGCATTTAGTCGATGATTGAGTAGGATGGGTTTCCGCCAGGGCCATGCGAGCCTCATCATGCTTCAGCTCCTTCGAGGTGTGATAGGGCCTTCTGAAAGGCAGAAGGAGAATAAAGATCAGAGCAGCTTACATGTAATTAGCATGTTGCAAAAAATATTTACTTTCACTGTCCGGTTAGCCAATATTGTATTGATGTGGAAACAGTGACCCAGGGTGGTTAAATCTCATCTAAAATCACCATGGTGACCCATGGCAGAGTCATGACTAGAACCCACATCTCTGTCAGTTAAACATTCTTCCTGGAAAGGCAGCAATTGCACTTTCCTTGAGATTCAAGATGTGCAAATGTTAGATAAGTATCCTCAGTAAAGGGGAAATACACCTTAACAAGTGAGAATAGGACGGGGTGGGTGTTCAGGGTGACGAAGGCCTCCCCCTTGTCAAATTCACCACGTGCTGTAGTTACCAGCAGTTTCTTCGCAGACTCAGAAGCCTCTGGTCCCAGCTCATTTATGCACTTCCTCAGCTCTTGAGTTTTCAGAAGATGCTTTACTGGTTTCAGGAGGGAAAGAATGTTGTCCAGAGGTAAAGGTAACGGTTTGTTAACTGAAGCAGGAAGGAGCAATCCATTCATCAGGGAGGCAGTAGCTGCAGAACCAGAGAAAGCAGGTGAAATAGGCACATCCAGCTCTGTGTATGACTTCACCACCTTCCACTCCAACCATCAGCAGCCCCATTCCAGACCCACCCATCTTCATTTCCCACGACAGCCTCTGCCTCTTTCCTCAGCCATGTGTTTGTCTTTCTCACATCATTTGGTCTCTCTTTAAATGTTACCTCCTCAGAGAAGCCTGCAATGGCTACTGTATCTGAAATAGCACCACCCATCATTCTCTGTCCTCGATTTTCTCTTACCCTTACCTGAAGTAGTAACTGATACTTTTATTGCCTTCATTTTTGTATTAGAATGCAGGCTCCAAAAGATCAAAGAATTTATGTTTTGTTTGCAGCTGCACTCTATGACTGGCATTGACCCTGGCATGCAGTAAGCACTCCACAAAACCTTGTTGTAGATTGGAAAGAAAGGTGCTTTGTATGTGGAGATTCATTAGGAGAGATGCCCTAATGAATGTCCATTCAGGGACGAGAATGGACCTCACCACAGTCCAGAGAAGTGCTTCCAGCCAATTCAGGTCCACCCTACAGAGATGGCTGAACATGGGCTATATGCCAGTTCAGGGGATATATAGACAAATTGCACAAGGAGACCTCACACAGTCCAGTGGACAATAAAGATCTATGTGGCGTGTGCTTATGGAAATATAAATGAAAGGATGACTAATTCTGTTGTGGGAAGCTGTTCCAAGGATCTTCCAAAAGAATTGTTAGAGCTAGGTCTGAGATGAACATCTGCTTCTTAAGATACAATGAAAAAGATCTAGGAGGTTAAGATGAAAGTGTATACAAAGAATGGTGGGTCTTCTGCTCAGAGAGGCTGAAAAGCAGAGATCCAGTAGGCTCTTGCCAGGGATGGAAGATAAAGAGGATGAGGTGAGAAAATTGAGTGAAAGGAAGAGTTTTGGAGGCCAAGCCAATGAGTTTGGGATTCTTTCCCTAAACTCATTGGGACCTGTCATAGCTTTTCCATGGGACAACTGCATTTTATATCTTTGGCATACAGAAAAGAACACACAGCGTCCTGCTAGAGGAGACCTACCATGGTTCATTTTTTAATTTCTCCATTCAAGTTATAAAAATGGAGCCTGTGCACCTGTTTTTCATACATCGCCTACCATCTATTTCCAACCACAAATTCTCCCCCATCCTCTGTTCGGCTGCCTCTGTCACCTGTAGGTACTTGTCTCTCATCATCCAGAATAACAAAATATCCAAAACTAGTGAAGTTACAAATTCCTTTAAATATTCCATAAAACTCACAAGCTAACGTTGCCAGTGCAGTTATGGGGCACGACCAGTGTCTCATGATTAATTTCTATACTTCTTCTTTCACATACTTTAGTGAATGTCTTCTCTGTATGTATTTATATCTTCATCAAGGAAGATCCTCAAACCTTTCTGTTCTCTTAATGAGCAGGATGTGTTTTTTTCCAATGCAGCCAAATGTATCTTTCTGATAGTTGCAGGGATTCCTTTCAAATAGAATGGACCTGTTCCCACACTGCTCCAAGAAGTCAGCCTCTGTACCCTTACCAGTAAATTAAACCCTTCACTCCTCAGGACACTTACAGAGCTCTAGCTGTATATCTCCTTAGGCATGTAAAAAGTCATAGTAATAACATAGTAATAGTCACTGTAATAACTTCTATAGAAGTCTTATCTCCCTTATCCAACTATAAACAACTTGAGAGCAATATTTATGGTGGACTAACATCTGAATATTCCAATGCAACTTGTCCAACAAGTAATAACTACTCAATAAATATCTCCAGGGTGAGCTAACATTTGAATGTTGCTGTCTCAGGCAAACCAATCTAGTCACCTGATTAATTAGAGATGATAGCAAGAATGACTCCACATAGGTTCAAAAGCAAAAGAAACAATTTACCGAGTTAAATTTTGACTCAAGATTATGGAAAATATAGAAAACTCATGATGATCAACGTCCAACTGTGAAATGTGCTTTTTCACCCTTATTCGAGTTAGCCACCTTCCCATGCAGGAAGCCTTTGGGATCATTAATGTATTAGATTAGAGCTTGGGTGAGGAAAATCTGAATACTTTATAATGTTTTGTTTTTTTGTGATTCTAAAACTCCTTCCAATTTTGTACATAGGTGCAATTATTATGTGTCAGTTTAAATGAAAATTTTAAAAAAAGTAAAGATCAAAACTGCTTTAATCATATTTCACTGTCAGTGAGTTTATTAGGCTTATTATTTGTGTTCTTATACATAGAAAGATAGAGAAATATCAATGTTGGAGGCTACTTACCAGAGTAGCTGCAAATGCTGATGGTCACCAGCAGGAAGATAGTTACTGACTTCATAACAGGTGTCTATTATTTCCCTGAAGTTTAGAATTCAGCCAGAAACCCCAGTGAATCCACAAAGCCACGGTTTCACTTGATACAAAACGCCAGAGCTATTTTTGTACACACATATTTATATACCAGTCAAGACTTAAATTTCAGTTACTACCACTCACCCCATCTAAGAAGGGCTTAAAGGTCATGTTTTCTCACTAAACAAATTGGAAGCTTTTTGGCTTTCCCTCACGTTCCCACAAAAAAAAAGAAGACTTAAATTAAATTGAATTAAACCTTTCTCAAGTGCCTCTTGCTCTAGCCAGTGCACAGAAATGAAGATGGAAGGAAAAGAAGCCTGAGAATCTGTGTCCCAGAAGAACACTGAGAAGTGAAGATTTTACGCGGGGATCCTACACAGGGTGTGTTTTCTGCCAGGTTTGTTTGTTTGTTTCATTTTGTGTTTTCTTGTGGGTATTTTTTTTTCTTTATTGAGACAGATTCTTGCCCCATCACTCCTGATAGAGTGCAGTGGTGTCAGACTAGCTCACTGCAATCCCAAACTGCAAAGCTCAAGAGATCCTCCTGCTTCAGCCTCCCAAGTAGCTGGGATTATAGGCACATGCCATGATGCCCAGCTAATTTGTCTTTTATTTAGTTTTTATTTATTTATTTATTTATTTTTCTTGCTCAGGATGGTCTTAAAATTCTGACTTCAAGCAATCCTTCTAGAATGCTAGGATGATAGGTATGAGTCATCAATCCAAGCCCAGTTTTGTTTGTCTCCAGTATTCTATTTATTTAAAAATCAAGAGAATCACATGATTTGATGAGCTACCCCTTCTGAAAAAAATCTACCTCAGCTCAGTATTAGCTTAATGCACTTAGTACCACATTTCTCTGGGGAATTTACCTGCTCCCCTCTCCATCCACTATGGTCAGATTTTCAGATTTCTGTTACCTTTACTAGACTCCATCAATTATTTTGAGAACCTTCAAGGTATACCTTGTCTGTGCCCTCATACAGGATAATAGGATCAAGATCTATTATTAAAATACTTATGTAAAAACCTTATGATTCAAGTTTTACTATTTTTATAAACTTAAATTAGAATTTTAAAAATAATTATCACCAATACATAATAGTTGTATATCTTTATAAGGTACATGTGATGATTTGATATAGACATTCAATGTGAATTAATTAAATCAGGATAATTGGGATATGCAGAACTTCAGGCATTTAACATTTCTTTGTGTTGCAAACATTATTATTTCACACTTTCATATTTATAATAAATACATATATTTATTTTTCACTATAAAATTATATATTACATTTATATAATATGTTTTATGTTATGTTAATAAATACATATCTAACTTAATTGTTGATTAGAGACCCTTTGTTCATTCTATTTAACTATCTAACTATAACTCTGTTTTTGTACCCATTAACCATCCACACTTTTTCACACCCTCCCCACCACATTGCCAAGCCTCTGGTAACCATCATATTACTCTGTGTCTTCATGAGATCAATTGTTTTTAATATTTAGTTCCCATGAATAAGTGAGAACATGTGAAATTTGTCTCTCTGTGCTTGGCTTATTTCATGTTATATAATGTTCTCCAGTTCCATCCAGGTTGTTGCAAAGGGCAGAACTTCATTCTTTTTGTGGCTATATATCAATAATATTCCATTGCTTATATTTGCTACTATTTCTTTATCCATTCATCAATTGATGGACACTCAGTTTGAGTTCATGTCTTGGTTATTGTGAATAGTGCCCCAAAGTACATGGAGCATACTTATCTTTTTGGTATACTGAATTCCCCTCCTTTGGATATGTCCCCAGAAGAGGGTCATATGGTAATTTTATTATTAGTTTTTTGAGGAAGTTCCATACTCTTTTGCATAGTGGTTGCACTAATGTACATTCCTTTCAACTGTGTACAAGACTTTCCCTGTCTCCACACCCTCACCAGACAAATCCACAACCAACATTATATAGAAGTGTGAAAAATTGAAAGCATTCCTGCTTAGAACAGGAAATGGACAAGGTTGACCACTATCTACATTTGTGTTCACATCTTGCTGCAAGTTCTAGCCTTAGCAATCAGACAAGGACATCAAGGCTATCCAAATGGGGAAAGTAGAGGTCAAACTATTACTCTTTGCTGATGATATGATTTTATATCTAGAAATCCACAAATATTCAACAGGAGACTCCTAGAATTGATAAATAAATTCAGTAAAATCCAGGCTGTAATTAATAGATTTCACATATACAAACAACAGTCAAGCTGAGAATAATAATTAAAAAAAAAAAGATGTAATACTTTTCTCAGTGGAAAAAGAAAATAAAAGATCTAGGAATACACTTTACAAAGGAAGCAAAAGATCTCTGTAAGGATAACTATGAAATGCTGAGGAAAGAAACTGCAGAGGATATAAACAAATGGAAAAATGTAGTGCCCTATGGATTGGCAGAATGAATTGTTAAAATCTCTCTATTACCCAAAGGGATTTAGAGTCAATTCAATCACCATTAATGCATTTAAAAAAAATCTACAAAAAAATAATTCTCCACTTCCTATAGAGCAAGAAAACCCCTCATAGCCAAGGCAATCTTATGTTGAAAGAACCAAGTGGGAGGCACACTTTATCAGACTTCAAGCTATACTTCAAACTTTAGTAAAAAACCCATCAGGGTACTGGTGCAAAAACAGATATGTACACCTATGGATCACAACAGAGAATCTTGACATGAAATTCTCATATTCTTCTCTGATTTTTGACAAGTTAGATAAAAACATACACTGAGGAAAGGAATCTTGTTCAATAGGTATTGCTAGCAAAATTGAATATCCACTGAAGGGATGTCCTTTCAGTAAAAGACTGAAACAGGATCCTCAACTCTCACAACACACAAAAATTAACTCATGATAGATAAAAGGCTTACACCTACGGCAGGAAACTATAAACATCCTGGAAGGAAATGTTGGAAAAACTCTTTCAGATATTGGCCTAGGCAAAGAATTCATGCAGAAGACTCCAAAAGCAATCACAGCAACAATAAAAATAAATAAATGGGACATAGTCAAATTAATAAAAAGCTTCTGTACAGCCAGGGACACAATCAAAGGAGCAAAGAGACAATCCATAGAATGGGAGAAAATATTTGCATGTTATATGTCTGATAAAGGACTGATAACCAGAATCTATACATAACTCAAGTAAATCAGCAAGAAACAAACAACCTGCTTAAAATATGGGTGATCAACATGGATAGACACTTTTCAAAACAAGATATACTCATGGCCAACAAGCTTATAAAAATAAATGCTCAAAAGCTCTAATCATCGGAGAAATGGAAATTAAAACCACAATAAGATATCACCTGATTCCAGTGAGAATGGCTTGCATTAAAATTTTCCAAAACAACTATTTATAATCCTACAATTATTAGTAGGATTACAAACTAGTGCACTTTCTATGGAAAACTGTGTGGATATACCTCAAAGAACCTAAAGTAGACCTATTATTTGAGCCATCAGTCCCACTGCTGGGTATATACCCCAAAGAAAAAAGGTTATTTTATAAAAAGGAAACCTGTTCTAGAATGTTTATAGCAGCACAGTTCACAAGTACAAAGATGTAGAAACAAATCAAGTGCCCAGTAACACATGAATGGATAAAGGAAATGTGGTATGTGACTACTATGGAATATACTCACCCATAACAAAAATGGTGAGCTAGTATCCTTTCGGATAACCTGGAGGGAACTGGGAACTATTCTTCTAAATGAAACATCACAAAAATGGGGAAACAACACTACATGCACTCAATAATAAATTGGAACTAGTTTATCAACACTTAAGTGCACATATGGAAGCAAAACTCAATGAAAATATAGCAGGTAGGATGGGCGAAGAAAGGATGAGTAAATTTATACATAAGGGGTCTAATGCACAATGTCAGGGTGAGGTGCAGCCTTATAATTTTGACTCAATCTGTATAACACAAACTATTTGATCAAAATGTGTGTACCCTGTAATATTCTGAAATAAAGAAAAAAAAAAGCCTCCAGCAAATTTGTGGCCCTGAAAAGAGAGCAGACAGAGTTGTTGATCCCCAAAGGAATCTCTTTCCAGCACCAACTTGAAGCCCTCCTATTGAATGACATTTTCCCTTGAATAAGTCCTTACTTTTCATACCAAAACCTCAATTCAGCACATTTTCAATGTTCTCATGTTTAGACTGAAGACAAGAGGATGTAGATTGTGAAAGGCTTGAGTGACTGTATCATTGCCTTCAGGTACATGATGAGCTATTGCTAAAAAGAAAAAAAAAACAAACAAAAGGACAATGTTCTTGTTTCATGTATCTCCAGAAGCATGAGCCGGAACAAACTGTCAGAAGTCATATGATCCTTCAGGGCTTAAATGAGGAAGGCTTTTCTAGGAACTAAATGAAATCAAAGATGACATTTACCTTGCAATATAAGTGATCCCTCTGGCAATGGTGATGTTCAATTTATTAGAGGTAAACTATATAAATCTCTAATGTTCCCTTCTAGAGTAAGCATTGAAATTCTGATAAGAGGTGGTAAAATCAGTGTCCTAAAAGAGTCAACAATCATGCTTTTTTTTGTGTTCCTGCAACATTGGCCACACTTCCTTCATAGCTTATCCCTGCACACTGTGGACATGTGTGTCCCTGCCTGCCTTTCTGTAGACTAAAGTCCCTAGAAAACATGGTCTTCAGCTTCTTTTTACCATACCTAACAGATTACCACATACTAGGTCCTCAAAAAGTGAATGGACCAAGAAAAAACATGTTTAAAAAGTAGGCAGACTTCTGGAGACACATGGAACAAGTCTACTTTATTTTTCTTATGATAGCTCACCATGTACCTAAAGGCAATGACCCATTGCCCATATTCTTGACATTCTAGGCTTCAGTCTAAACTTAATAAGAATAAACATTTCGCCTCTTCAGTTTAAACTTAAGAAGAATGAACTGTCTTGAATTGAGGTTTTGGGTTTAAAAAAACAGGGACCCACTCAAGGGAAAATGTCATACAATGAGAGGAATCAACTTCTCTGTCTGCTCTCCATTTTTGGGCGCTTGCTGTCTTTTAAGGCAACTCTGCTTTCTTGCAGCTTCATTCTTTCTCCTAAAGTGCCCAAGAGTTTCCAAAGAGCAGAACCAGAATTCTAAAACAAATGCAGTTTGGGGTGAGCACTCTAGATGGAAGTATGAAACTCTTTCTCTGTATTCTTAAAAAAGATAAATATTACACCCTGAAAAGCCTAAAGTGGCTTTAAATTATTAGAAATAAATTTGTATAGAAATATACAATTCTAAAAATTATCTTTGCAGCTTCACTTCCCCATGCACTTTAAAAGAACTTTGGGAAAGACTCAGATACTCAGCCAAACTACTATAAAGGTCGATCTGAAAATGTACGTGCAAAAATGAGTAAGTAAAGTGAGTGAGAACATCTGGATCCTTCTCTAACATGAAGGGGAGAACTGGATGCCAAATAGCCTACAAATCATTGGTCATTTGTCAGACCCATAAACTCTGAGTCTGGACTTCTCTATTTTCTCATTCCCATTCAAATACCCCACAATGCCCCCTTTCATGTTGCTCAATACAGAAATTCTGTCAGATGTTTAATATAAACTTCCATTTTAAAGCCTTCCATTCTAACAGTTCTCCTAGTATTAACTAATTTATGAATCCAGGGAGATGTGGGGCAAAGTGTCACTGAGTATTAATCATTTTTGAGGAGGAATGAGGTCTCTGCCATTAGATGTGTTCAAATTGAAGCTAGAAAAGTTCATGAAAAGAATGATCCTTTAAGAAGAAATTTTAGTAATGTAGGGGGATAGTTAACAACACTGGAACTCATGCTCTAGAGGGCAGGTTTTGAACACTTCATTTGCTTTTTACTAGCTCGATAACATTAGGCAAGTTACTTTTCCTCGCTGACCCTCAGTGTTCTACCTTATTTTAAATAGATCCAGAGATAGAAACAATATAATAGGGATGCTGTGAGGAGTAAGGTTTCCTTGCGGATTCCACATCCTCAGATTCATCCAACTACCAATTGAATATATTTGAAAAAATTTAAAAAACACAATACAATGTAAAAATAATACAAAAATTTAAAATACATAGTATAACAACCATTTACATAGCATTTATATTGTATTACATATTATAAGTAAACTAGAGTTAGTGTAAAGTATGTGAGAAGAAGTACACAGGTTATATGCAAATACTATGCCAGTTCATATAAGGGATTTGAGCATTCCTGGATGTTTGGTATCCAGCAGGTGCCATGGATCTAATTCCCCAATGATGTAGAAGGATGACAATGTTATAAATAGAGCATATAAAGTGTTTTGTAGATGGCAAAGGTAATATATGAAGTGTAAAAAGTGCTCAATAAATGATCTTTGCAATTACTATTGTTTTTATTATTATATGAGAGATGATAAAGGAGTCCAATTGGCTTTAAGATTACTTTCAATTCAAGAATGCTATGATTTTTGATTGATACGAGAATTAGCCTGGAGAAGGATCCCCAGGTATTGGGTAATTAGGGCCAAGATAATGTCAGAACCTTTGCATGACTGGATTCTTTTATTATATTCAAGTCATAGCTTAACGGTTACCTCTACATTTAAGTCCTTCCCTGGCCTTTAATCCAAAAAACAGTCTCCCACCTACAGAGGTCAATCTCTATTACCTCTGTTTGTTTTATTTTCATCAAACATTGTCATTAAATTGCCAGGTCTCTGAGAGTAGGGAAATTTCATACCTATCTCAATTCCTAAGATTCATAAAAGGATGAGTCACATCAAGCATTAGTTTTTTTAATGAATAAATGAGTAAACATAACCTAGGGTGTTGTGAAGTGGGTATGTCTCTACTCTTTTAAGTCTTTACCCAGATGCTTTCTTCTCCATGAGTCTCTCCAAACTCCCTATTGAAACTTACACACTGCCTCTTTCTTCTGACTCAAATACAACCTATTTCTTTCTTTCTAATATAGAAAAAGAATAACCGCCTCACTTATTTAAGGAATAAACAACTAATTTTACATAGACACACAGATTATTTTTCTACACTAATTTCTTGAATTGAGTCTCTGTGGTGGGATGATGGTTCCTAGAGTGGTTAAGAATATAAAGATCAACTCCCAAAAGAGACCACAATGGAGGTACCTACAAAAATTCTAATCATAATGAAATTGTTGAAGAAAGAATCTGAGAGCTTTGAGACAAGACTCTCAAGCTAACTCAATCATTTAAGGAGTGAGAAGAGAAGAGAATAAAATCAGAATAATCTCTTAGGGAGATATAGGCCTATCCACAGCAAAACAAATATGCAAATGATAGGTATCTCTAAAGTAGAACTTCTAGTTAATGATAGTGCAGTGGAAAATTTCCTAAGTATTCCCACTGACTTGGACATGCAGTTTCTAGATGGCTGTCAAACTTCAGGAGAACTTAATTCAAATAGATCATCTTCTAGACACATTGTAATTAACCTGGTCAAAGACAAAATGTAAGAGAAAATTCTACCAGCAGTAGGGCACAAGCAACATCTGACATCTGACCTACACAAGTACACTCATCATATTAACAGTTGATTTCTAGTGGAAACTGTAGAAGCTAGAAGAGAATGGGCTTTATCTTTAATCTTCTCAAACAAGACAACAACTTGCCTAGGATTCTATATTGTGAAAACTAAAAGTCATATTTGATGGATAAATCACATATTTTCTTGACATGCAAACTTTTTGGAAAGAAGTCTCCACTGGCCAGCACTGTGGGATGTACACAGAAATGCACTATTCCAATGTAATGGTCTCCCAGCAAAGTAAAACTACCTATTAACTAAAGGACAAATCTTAGTCAGCACAATGTCCCAAGTGATAAAACAAAACAACAGCATTCCACACAATGTGATGAACAGAAATCCACCCTTACTTATCATTTCCCTCAATTTATATGTATCTTAAAGTCTCCACTGAGGAGACATAAGCTGGCTGATTGGATAAAAATAATTCAAGTCTGGTATATGTTGTATTCAGGAAATGCATCTAACTCCTAAGGACAAATTAAGACTCAAGAGTGAAAGGTTGGAGAACAATATTTTATGCTAATTACCAACAGAAAGCAGAGTTGCAACATTCATAGAAGATACCATTGGCTTTAAAGTAACAAAAGTATAGAAAAACAGAGATAAACATTATAGAATGATCAAGGGAACAATTCAACAAGACATATCAATCCTAAATACTTATGCACCTACTTAGGTGCTCCCAGATTTGTGACACAAATTTTACTTGAGCCAAACAAAATGATAAATAATAACACCATAATAGCCAGGGTTTTCGATACACTACAGATAAAGCTGGCCATATCATCCAAGTAGAAACTAAACAAATAAACTTTGAACTTATATAAGAATTAGAAGAAATGGGCTTAGTAGATAGATATAGACCATTTCACCCCAATACTAGTAAATATAAGTTCTTGTCATCAGCTCATGTATCATTTCCCAAGATTGATCACATCCTAGGACACAACAAAACCTCAAGAAATTTAATAAAATAGATATTATATCAGGTATATTTAACAACTGCAAATAATAAAAATAGAACTCAATTCCAATAGAAATAACCAACCTTACACAAAGTGATGAAAGCTGAACAATTGCTGAGCAGTGGCTGGGTCAGCAGGAGATAATTTGGGACAAAACATTAATGCTGCCTCAAGCTATTGAAATCTGTGAGATACTACAAAGCAGTCCTAAGAAAGAAATTCATTACCTTAAATGCCCACATTCAGAACTAAGATAAAAGTGAAGTTAAAAATCTAATATTTATTTCAAGGAATGAGTAAAGCAAGTCAATGCCCATCCAGCAGAAGAAAGGAACAATTAAAATCACATCAAATGTAAAAGAAATTAAGAAAAATAATCATTCAGAAGATTAATAATGAAAAACGTTGTTTCTTTAAAAAGATAAATAAGATTGATAAACTCCTGGCCACATTAACCAGAAACAGAATAATGAGATCTCTAATATCCTCCATCAGAAATAAAAAAGGGGAAATAACATCAGATACCACAAAAATACAAAATTTAATCACTGAATATTGCAACAATCTCTATGCTTAAAAGTTTGAAAACATGGAGGAAATTTACAATCTCTTGGAATCACAATGCCTCCCTAGAATCAACCAGGAAGAAATAGAAGTGTTGACGGGCCAATATCAAGCATCAATACTGAACAAACAATGAAAATACCACCACCAACAAAAAAAAGTCTGGACCAGACAGTTGCACACAAGAATTCCACCAAACCATCAAAGTATAGCTTTTATCTACATTGCAGACTATATTCTGACACATTGAAAAGGCAGGAACCCTCTGTAATTACTTCTATGTAGCACATATTATCCTGATACTGAAAACATGGATGCACGCAACAAATACAATAAAACTACAAACCAATACCTTTAATGGATATGAACACAAAAACACTAAATAAATTCTTAGCAACAGAATTCAACTATACATGTCAGAAATAATTCATCATGACCAGGTTGGCTTCATTCCAGGGATACAAAGCTGATTAAACATATGCAAATCTAAAAACACAATTTAATACATAAAAGTAGCAAAAATAAAGACCCTATGATCCCCTCAATCGATGCAGAAAGGACATTTAAGAAAAGTCAGCATCCTTTTAAATAAGAACACTAAAGCCAATTGCCACAGGTGGAGCATTCCTTAAATTAATAGAAGCCATCTATGACAAACCCACAGCCAACATCATATTGAATGGGGAAAAACAGAAAGTATTCCTGCTTGCAAATGGAGGGAGACAAGGATGTCCACTATGACCTCTAGTATTCAACATATTGTTGGAAGTCCTAGACAAAGCAATCAGACAAGGGAAGGATACTGAGGACACCCAAAAAGTGGCAGAGCAGGTAAACAATTGCTCTTTTCTGATGATATAAACTTATAACTAGAATACCTCAAGGACCCAATCACAAGACTGTGAAATTGATTAAGAAATACAGCAACATCTCAGAGTATAAAATCAAGGTACCACAAATTATAGCTTTCATATACACCAACAACACTCAAGCTGAGAATCAAGTCAATGACACAATACCCTTCAAAGCAGCATCAAAGAAACGGAAATACTTTGGGATACATTTAACAAAGAATGAAAAAGATCTCTACAGAAAGAACTATGAAACACTGAGAAAAGCAATTACAGAGGATGTAACAAGTCATGCATACAAAGAACATGTCATGCTCATGGCTTGGAAGAATCAACATTGTTAAAATTTATACTACCCAAAGCTATCCACAGATTCAGTGCAATGACCATTAAAATACCAGTGCCATTCTTTGCAGGTCTTGAAAAAATAGTTTGACACTTTGTATGGGTCAGATAAAAGCCCAAATAGCCAATACAATTCTACAAAATAATAGCAAATCTGGAGGTATCACTTTATCAATCTTTAGGCTATTCTGCAAGTCTATAGGAATCAAAACAGTATGGTATTAGCATAAAAATGGAAACACAGACCTGTGGACAAGAACAGAGAATCTAGAGATAGAATCAGTCTCATGTTGCCATCTCATATAATAAATAGTAGTGGGAAAAGTGTATAGCCATATGTAAAAATCTGAAACAGAACGCATACCTCTCATCATTACAAAAATAAACTCACAATGGATAAAAGATTTAAACCTAAGACACAAAACTATAAAAATTGTAGAAGAAAATGTGAGGAAAAAATTCATGAAGAAGACCTCAAAGTCAGTTGCAACAATAAGAACTCTAAATAAATGGGACCTGATCAAGTTAAAATTTTTCTGCACATCTAAGGACATGACCAAAAAAATCAAAGAGGCATCTTACTAAAAGAGAGAAAGTTTTGCATGCTACACATCTGAAAAGGGTTACTTACCAGAATCTCTAAAGTACTCAAGCAAATCAATAACAAATGATCAAACAACTTGATTAATAACAGGGGAGAGACTTGAACAGAGACTTGAGTTATAGGACAGATTAGTGCTCAACAAACACATGAAAAAAATGTTCATTGTACCTAATCTTCAGAGAAATGGAAATCAAAACCATGTTGAGATAACACTTAACCCCAGTGAGAGTGGTCCACATCATAAGGACCCAAAGAAACATATGCTTGAATGAGCATGGTGAGAAAGGAACACTCATGTACTATTAGTGGAAATGCAAACTAGTACAGCCTCTATAGAAAGAAGTATGGAGATTCCTCAAAGAACTAAAACTAGACCTACCATTTGATCCTGCAATATCATTACTGTGTATTTACCTAAAGGAAAAAAGGGCATTTTTCATAACAGCACAATTCACAATCACAAATATGTAGAAACACCCAAAATCCCTTCAACGAATGAATGAACTGTGGTATATGCAAACCGTGGAATACTATACAGCCATTGAAAAGATAGAAATTTCAAACTTTTTGTAACAACCTGGATGGAATTGGAAAACATCTTCCTAAGAAAAGTATCCTAAGAGTGAAAAGTCAAGCACCACATGTACTCTGTACTGCATTGTCCAATCTAGCAGATTAAATACATGCTCACATGAGAGAAAAACTTAATGAAATCCAAGTGGGGTTGGGGGAGGAAGTGATTTGGTATATTCTCACCCAATAGATACATTGCATGGGTACACATTTCCTGAGTGAAAGCCAAAGCTATAACTTGGACATTAACGTTGCAAAAGCAAACTATGTAACCTAATCATATGTACCCCTGTATTAATCTGAAATTTAAAAATCACCAGAGACAAGTCATGTTAAATGGCATGTGTATATTACACACAATGAAAGGGTATTTATCTCACTTCTGTGATGCTCTTCCCCTAAATATATACTCCACTGTAACCACGAGAAAAATGTTTAAAAAGAATGAAATTGTGGGCATTTCAAAAATACCTGAATACTACTCAAAACTTGCCCAGGTCATGAAAAATAAGGAATAAATTTAAAACAGTCAATGGACCACAGGAGACTAAGGAAATATGATAACTAAATATAATGTAGTCCTAGTTGAGAACTTGGAAAAGAAAAATAATATTACTATAATTCTAATGAAATATAGAGTCTAATAATAATATGTCAGTGTGGTTACTTAGTTCTGAAAAATGTACCCAGGTTTTAAAAAAAAAAGTTAATAAGATGGAAAACTGGGCTAGTGATATATACATGAATTCTCTGTACTCTTTCTTAAAATTTTCTGTGAATCTATAGGCTAAAGCTGTCCTAAAAGAAAATCTTTATTTAAAAAAAAATAGAAGATGTAGTAAGAACAGTTAGGCAACTGTTTCAACAACTTGATGATTGTCTGAATTAAGGAAGTGTTGACAACACAGTCAAGATTTTGGATTTAGGTTTAACATGAGTTGGTGACTATATTTGAGAACAAAGAAGGCTAGGGAGGGAAAGAAGGGGACAGAGATTTCAGTTTGTTGATTGGCAGACCAAGTCATTAACCCAGGCTCTTTGCCTTTTTAGGACAATTAGATGCATAGCCTAAAGCATATAGGGGAGGCCATCAAAAAGAATATGTAGGCACATTCCAGGCATAGAGCGGAGTGATGGCAAAAGAATATCAAAAAGGATGTAGATAAAAGAGAAATTAGAAAATTTGATGACTAATTAAATCAAGGACCATAGACAAGCAACAGCCAAAGATAATTCTGCACTTAAGATTTTAAAAAGTGATGATGCTATCATAAGATGTGGAGAGTTTTGGGAAAGGAAGATTAGCAGGAAAAGTGATCAGATTTATTTTATAAAGAACATTTGAGATGATATCAGAGAATCCAGTGGACATGCCTCATAGCAGAATAAATTCAAATAAAGTCTGGAGTCATAGATGATGGAACTACAAATGTGGGAAAGACTAAGGAAATATTATATAACTTGGGAAGTACAAATTCATTAATAACATGTAAGAAGTTTGGTTAAGACACTAAGACCAGAAGCCAGAATCTGATTCAGTGTTTTTTTTTTTTAACTATCATATACTTACTCTCTCTGGTGCTCTAGTTCTTCCATATTTCTGTTATATTCCTTATTTGAATGTGCTTACCTTGTTGGTTGATCCCCCCATACTCCAGATATTTGCTAACTCTATTACCTTAACTATAGAGAATATTTTTTTGGTTTCCCTGTATAACAGACCATGTTTTCTTTTCTCCTAGCAAACACTTACATTTCTCAATGGAATGCTTTCTTCTCTCCCATTTGTACATGTAATCATTGTGGGAGGAGATCAGTGAGAAGGAGAAGAGCAAAGCTGCTGGAGAATGAGAAACAGAGATCTACCAAGGAGGAATTTGGAAGAGAGGTGTCCAACTCAGATGCTCTCCAATGCCATTGGCTTGCCCCTTTAAGAAAAGTTAATATAAGAACATTTCCAGAAGTCTCCTCCGAATGAAATATACAATCAAGAAAATGATATCAATAAAAGGAAAGGGGAAGAGCAAGTAGTTGGTCCCAAGTTTAACATGAGCCAACATATGGCAGCAACAGTAATAGTTAACATTTATTGGGCTTTAGTATCATTGTCTGAACTTGACAATGAGCTTTACATGCATCGTCCTCTTTATTCCTCATGACACCCTTGAAGTGGGTCCACAGGTCCATAGACTCTAATATATAATCTCAAACTCCACAGTAATCTGAAAACTGGAAGCTTTTGTTTAATTTTGTAACTCTTTAATGATAAAATATGTCAAGAGATGATTTCAGTGTATCCTTTTCTGTACATGATATGTTTTTACGAAAAATCACTAGAAGATTAGTGGGTATGGCCTCTGATAGTACTGCGATTTCTGTTCTGCATCATATAAATTTGTTAAATTTTCTAAATTTTTTAATAAACATCTGAATTTCAAACACATATATCTGTAGAGTTTTGGAGGAAAGACTATGAAATTTGAAAGTCATGAATGTGGGGTTCAAAGTCACACAGGAAAACATCTGAACTAAGATATGTGATTCTCTTGAATGAGCGAGACTTCAGTCCCTATGTACGGTTTCTCCATCCTCTAGGACTACTTCAAAGTGGAGAAACATTAGGCAACAGCAAAGGTAGGATATCATGGAAGAAAAGGCTGCCATCTAGTGTACACAACAGTAAACGAAGGCAGTGCCTTCGGGAGGGGGGAATGGGTGAAGGAGAGGCAAGCAGGCACTATGGAGACAGAAAACCAGGTTTGATGAAAAGTGCAGTGGTATCTGAACGAGGATAGACTTCGGGGAATAGAGTCCACAGACCTACCCACAATTACAGAGACAAATGGTTTTTGATGAGAGTGACACTGTAATGGAATGGGAGTAAATGATATTAATGATATTTTCAATCAGTGCAAATGGTTGACTATCCACAAATCAGCATTGGAAAAAATTGAATTTGGATACCCGTTTACATCAACCACAAATATTAATTGCAATAGATTGTGGATATCCTAGAATTATATACACTATCTTCATGATCCTGTGGAAGGCAAAATTTTCTTTTTATAGGCACAAAACCCCACAAATAATATAGATAAAGTTGCTAAAGTGGACTTAATTAAAGTTAACTACCTTTTTTTTTAAAAAGATATTATAAAGAGGGTGAAAATGTAAGCCTCTTAGTATATAATGTGTATATTTATATATAAGTTTAGGCCAAAGCCAGCAAAATAAAGATTAGAATATCAGACAAATTGTCAGTGACAGTACTAAATTAGGAATCCTGACCTGCTGAGGTTAAAGCCAGGGTTCTAATAGTGCCATTAAGTTCAACTATACACATAAGATCTCTGTGACTAGGAACAAGAAAACTGAAATTTGTGTTTCAGTTTCTTTCTTATAAAGTGGAAACAGCAATCCTGTGGGTAATTAAAATTATGAAAATAAAATACTGTAGTGAGAGATAAATAGAAAATTTTGAAAGATTTTAGAAGTAACTATTTAATGTAATTATTTAATCAATAATTTAATTAAATTATTAATTATACTGATAATGATGAGGATGATGTAATTAATATAAATATCATTAAGCAATGGCTTTATAAACTTTTATGAGAGACAAAAATTAGGAAAGTTATCATTAATTGAATCAAGACCCATAGATTCTGATGCAATCAAAACCATGGCAGCTACTTGGAGAGTAGGCAGTGGAATAAAACAATGAGACTGTTGAAGCCATGAGCGTCCTTGAATAATGAAAAATAAGATTGAAGAGTTAAGATGTAGGTATGTCGAAGAGGGCTTAAGTTGTCATGCTGAATAGGTTCTAATCTAATTTCTGTCAATTTTCTTGCTAGTCAAATTCTGGGCACAGCATGTGAAACTCAACAGGTGCCCAACAAACATCCCCATTCCAGCAAGTATTGTCAACATCCATGAGAGCAACTCTCTTCAGTTTTGCCATCATTCTTTATTCAGAAGAATAACTAGTCCTTAAACCAGAGAGGAATAGGTTATAAAATGTTTCCTGAGTTCCCAAAGATATTATATGCATGAATACGTACCCAGAGAGGTAAAGAAGAAAAGAGAGAGGTTTGCACAAGGCTAGGCAATGCAAACATGTTAAATATAGCTAACAGTCTAGCACAGTAGCAGGGCTGCTTTGGTCAATGCACTTGCAGGAACTGAATTACAACTTAGATTATACCAATAGGTACATGAAAAAAAAAAAGCTGAGTTTAACCAATGAACAACTAGTCAATGAGATACATTGGAGACACAGAAATGAATAAGTTATCGCCCACGGTCTTTAGGAAAATTAGAGCAATGACCAATGTTAGTTGGCAGATTGAATAAGGAGGAAACAGATGAGGAGGAATAAAGCAAGAGAGGAAGAAGGGGATCTAATCTTGTACAGTCTAGCCTTCCTGAGGATTCTGAGCAATGGAGAGAACACCATCGCCTCTGTACTGTATAAAAATCCCCTGACTGTTGTAAGGGCAGCAGCTTTGAGAGAAAAAACAAAAGTACATGCTGAGAAATTGTCTGAAAGAAATTTCAGAAACCCAGGGGGAAATGATGGTAGCATCTCAGATATGACAGTTGAAAGTGAAGAGACTTGATGTTATTTTGGACGTAGACCCAAGAAAAAAACTTGGTAGCAAAATATGTTGGAAGATGGTGCGTGAAAAGGAGAAGTAGAAGTGGTAGGGGGGATGCTGAGGTTTCAGCTTACACATTTAGCTAGAAAGAAAAGAAGCAGTGGGGAGAGCAAAAAGAAAAATATTGTGATGAATGTTCCAGACAGCAGGATTTGATGTATTAGGTTTGAGGTGCCTATAGGATATCCAGATGAAGATGTCAATGAGGCATTTACTGTCTGCAAAGCTTTTCCCTTTGGTCGAAACCAAAGCCCTTACTGTAGCCAGCACGGCATGGCATGGCATTTCCCAGTGGATCTTCCTACTCCATTTATCTCATCTCCCTTTTCTCTCTCTACCATTTGATCCAGCCAGATTGCTATTCTGGCTGATTCTCAAGCATGTCAAGCCACCTTGTGCCTCAAATCCTTTTGCACTTGCCTGTCTTCCCATCCTGAAGGCATGTTTCTGGATATTAATATGGTTTAATTCCTCACTTTTTTGATGTCTCTGTTTGAATGTCACCTGAACGTCTCTGAAAACTCCATAGTGAAGATCTCCTCCATCTTTCTGCACCCTTATCATCTCTATTCTCTTCTACATGATATTCATCATAATCTAAGATATTTTCTATTTTATTTATTTATTTATTTTGAGACACAGACTCACTTTGTCACACTGGGTAGAATGCTGTGGCGTCATAGCTCCCAGCATCCTCAAACTCTTGGGTTCCAGCAATCCTCTTGTCTCAGCCTCCCGAGTAGCTGGAATTATAGGAGCCTGCTGCAGTGCCGGGATAGTTTTTCTATTTTTAGTACAGACTGGATCTTGCTCTTGCTCGGGCTGGTCTCGAATTCCTGAGCTCAGGTGATCCACCTGCTTCAGGTTCCCAGACTGCCTGGATTACAGGCATGAGCCAGCATGCCCAGACTACTTTCTACCGTTTATTCTTTTTTTATTGTCTGTCTCCCTCAACTAAGATGATATAGAAGTTCCAGGAAGATAGAGACTTTGGAATTTTTATTCATGGATCTGTCCCAAGTGATTATTATAGTTCCTATAAAGACCTGGGAAGAGGCTGAGATTTTACCCTACCAGTTAGCCTGCCACAGTAGAATGGATGCTGGCAGAAGACACAGGCTCCTTATTCTGTTTCCCAGGCCCTGATTTCCACAGGGTTTGTAAGAAGCGCCCAGTGACACCTGCACAGAAAACTCAGTGTGTTATGGGAAAAGGAGGCCAAGCTTTAAAAATCCCAAATCTTTTTAAAAGGTCTGTAAACTTGCCTGAACATACCCTGGAGGAAGATATTACCTTTAATATACTAGACTATAAACAAATTTGCCTTGTGCTCCAGAGGGACAAACCATTTTATCATCCAAGAGTGGTTTATGCAAATGCCCTAGAAAGAAAGTCTATACCAAAGGCAATCAGTGCCTTTACTCACAAGACACTCAAAACGTGAAAGAGAATAGAGAATTATCTCTTAACAACATGTGGTAGACACACAATAAAAAAGATGAACCTGTGAGTTATGTACTATTATCATGTTCATTTTCAGGTAAATCCATGGAGGCACAGCAAAAGTGAACCGACTTTCTAAGAACAGACAGCTACTGAGTGGCTCCAGCAAGCACACGCTAGCTCCACAGGACACACTTTCAGGGTCTGAGTCCTCCCGCCCTGTACCTACTCCTCCATTAGCCACTTTAGGCTTTCTGAACCAGTGACAGAAAAAGAGAGAAGAGAGAGGAATTAGAGGGAAAGACTGGAATAAAGGAATACAGAATGGAGAGGCTCTGTAGCTATCCATAGCCACCAAATAACCGGAACAGCATGGTAGAAGTTAGCTTTAAGTTGACCTTACAGATGAGAAAACTGGGGCTCAATGAGGGAAGGGCCTTCCCATAACCACAGTGGGAGTTAGGGATCAACTGAACTAACCACCACAACTATTTTTCTGACAGAATCTTGGCCTTGCATATTTCAGCCTCTCCTGGCTCCTTTCACCTTTCTTATTCCAGGTCCCCTAGCCTGGAGGCCCAGCTATGACACAGAGTTAATCAATAACCAAGGAGACCTGTCACAGGGCACAGTGGGTGGGGCCTTGTTGCCATCTGCTTATATGACCCTTCTAGGCCCAGGGTTCTGAAGAGTGGTGGTAAGTTCTGTGCAGGTTTCAAATGACCGCTGGACACAGAACTTCAGCCATGAAGGTAACGAGCATCTTTCTTCTCACTGTCTTGGCCTTGTTAAGTTTACAAGTATCTGGTAGGTATCTTTGCTTCTTTTTTAAATATGAGTAAAAACTTTTTGGCCTGTTGCTTTGCTGAGCACATTACCTCCTAAACGTTAGATATAGCTAGCTGATCATCGATAGATCTTCTGGGTCCAATGAGATGAAATAAATTCAATAGATAAGGATTATGGAAAGAAGAGTTTTTAACATCAAATGAGGAATAAAATCCTAGTAGTAAGAACTGTCCAGAGCAAAAATCATTTTCCTCTAATGATGGAAACCTTTGTCAAGGTTATGGTAGAGAAAAAAACGGTAGAAATATTTCAAACGTAAATATCCTTCTAATTATGTAAATGTCAAGGGACAATTTGCATATTTTAAATTCTCATGGAATTGCATAAAATAGATAGTAATGGCTTCTGGTTATTTAGTATCAAGACATACCCTGATTAAAAAAATTATTTTTGACTTGCAGAATGTTTTGAGGGAAAATATTTTGCTGGAATACATGGTATATTTAACTACCCAAACTGTAGACAATGTGTACAGACAATTCTGACCCCACAGAATTAAGATCAGTTTCCTTCCTATCACTGGAAGTTATTAACAGTTTAAACTTCATCTGTGACCTACCAAAGATTCTCCTGAGAGTAGAATCTGCACTTTGTTAAGATGAGTAAGAATATTGTTTGTTGCATTTGCTAAATATTCATGGAAGCAGTGTTCCCTTTTTCTCTCTTCCTGCATATTAACCAATACAAACAGTGCCTCTATGAACATCTACTCATCAGGGTTTTGATTCCACTGAACAACATTAGGTTCTGACCATGACAGAGGATTGTCTCCAAGCCCATGGAGGCCTCATTGCTTTTCACTACATTCAAATAAAAAGAATTACCTCCTTAGTTAGATCACCTCTGCGACTTGTTGACATTAAAATTAAATTTCACCAACTCTTTTCCTTTGGAGGCTAGCAGATTCGTTTCCTTTCTCTCTAATGAACTCATTGACAGTTACCATTTGCTACCTAGTGTCAGCAGGACCTGCTTTAAGTTGGGAGATAGAGAATGGCTATTTTGATTCTCTGTAAGTCCCTAAGATATATGTTGAACCTACAGTCAGTGGAATGCGACTGTGGGAAACAGCTCCTTGACAACTGATAATGAGTTGGCAAAACAGCTCCATTTTTTTTTTTTTTGATGTTACTTAAATTTTGCATCAGAAGGTCTGGTACTCATTTAAAAAATGATTAGCTTTCATAGCTAGTTATATAAAGTCCCCATGGATATCAAGCTCATCATATCTCACTAAATGTGAAATTATAGGTCTAGTAACTAACTGATGTGAGAATGTTAGTGAATACTCAAAAGATATTTGCACAGTGCCTGATATATTTCAAGATGGAAGTATATAATTTTTATTTTCATGGAAATGGAACAAGTTTTCTGAAACACCAAATTGAGATACTTTGATCCTACTCAACTTTCTACTTAATTTGTTTTAAGGTTTCAGTAGGCAAGGAGTAGATGAAAACAAATCATATGTCCTTGAAAGAAGGGAGAAATCAGAATGGCAGAGAAGTCACAGTCTTCAATCAAAGCAGAGAATTCTGCATAAGAATAGATCTGGCTCCTCTCTTTGAGGACCCAATTTAACACGTCTGATTTATGTCTTCTAGGAAGCTTTGGATTTCGGTTACCAGGAAGAAAGGTAAAGATAATTTTGTAATTTCTTATATCTCAGGCTTGAACTATTTGAGTCAATCAAAGCACAGTCTATTTGTCACCGTTCAGCTTAGCCTGATTTAAGATGAGGAGTATGACTGCTAGAGAGGTTTAACCTATGAAATACAAATAGTATAGCTATTTCCCCTCTATTGGCTTGATACCGATGGATTAGCTCAGTGATTCACAGGCAAGTTCTACATATATGTATAGGGCTTGCTTGCTGTGAAGGCTTTTTTTTTTTTTAATTTATACTAGTCTTATCTGAGTGACAAGTCTTTTGGGTGGGATGCTTCTCAAGTCCACTCCAAAGAGCCCTTCCTCCTTAGAGCCAGTTTGATGATGTTGCCATGCAGTTCTCACAGTCATCACGTGCAGCTCTAATTCACAATGAAGAAGTGAAAGTAATAAACTAGTTTTTCCCTCTAGAAAAACATTCTAAATCTAACTTTTCCATGATTCTGTTTGTTTAAAAGGTAATTTCAGTAAATTTGGAAACCGAAGGAGGAAGGCTTCCCCTCTCATCACATTTATATTTAGAGGGAGGAAGCTGATAAACCAAAAGTTCATGCATTAATACATTATTACACTGTGATATGTTATATAAAGACCTTTTCGAAGCTGGGCGCTCTGGCTCATGCCTGCAATCCTAGCCCTTTGCGAAACCAAGGCAGGAGAGTCCTTTGAGTTCAGGAGTTTGAATGTGCAGTGAGCTTTGATCAGGCCACTGAACTCCAGAACCTGTCATTGTTTTTTTAAAGGTTCTTGTACTATAAATTGTACATGTGTGTTAGCAAAACCTAACTGATGGTGAAGTGAACAGAATGAAGATGTTAAGAGCTAAAGCTTAGAAACTGGAATGACTAATTTTGAATTCAGGATTTAGGAATTACCTGGCTGTATGACCATGGATTATTTCAGTGCTTCCTGCCTTATTATCTTTACCCAGAGAAGAGTATGATAATTATAACAAGTTTGTAGGAGAGTTGTAAGGTTTAAATGGAGTAATATATAAGAAGCCACATAGGACAGCGCCTGGCCCAGAACAGTCATGTGATGATAATTAACTCTTCCTGGACTAGAGTGTGAAGACGCCAAGGATGAAAGATGTCTAGTACCTTTACCTGCCTCACAATAGACCTTCTGAAGTCTGCAGTGTGCAAGGAAGAACATGCCCCGAGGTGTGGCTGATCTGAGCAGAGCCATCACCTGCGGTGATTGTGAACTCCAACACTATCTCACACGTCTTATGCAACCTCACTACAGCACTGAGTTAGGTGGGAAAATGATCATTTCATTCCCATTTTGCAGATGAAGTGACTGAGTTTCAGTGAGGTCAAAAAACTTCCAATGTCATTAGGCAGGAAATAGTGGAGTCATTACTTAAAACCAGGTTTTCTGACTCTAGATCTTGGATTCTTTCTCTTGGAACATGTAATGATTTCTCCTAATCACAGTCATTCCCCAGGGAAATTAAAACTATTTTGGTGATGTTGCTATAAATCCAAAGAATGGACAGTGATGTAAAGCGATTCTGTTTATTTCCATCTTTAGCCCATATGTCCAGAATATCGTGGATGCACCAGAGAATTAGATCCTGTCTGTGGAACTGATGGAAGGACTTATCCCAATGAGTGCGTTTTATGTGATCTCAATCAGTAAGTAAAACTTCAATTTTTAAAAATACATTCTAAGTTTGTTGGCTTTAAATTTTCATATATCTAATCCTCTAAATCTCCAATTAATATACTGATGTGCACCTTACTTACTGTTGGAGCACAAAATATCTACTTTCCCCCCAAATGACTTTTTCTCCTTCTTATATATCAAGTATTATAATCTGATTTTAAGAAGTGACTTGTATAATAAAATATCACATTTCTTACTTCAAAACAAGAGATAGTTTGATTTTTTTAAAAAGCTCTTAGGCCAAAATACCTTTAACTTTAAAACATAATTCTTGGTGATAGCAATAATTGTGCTTTCTAAAGCCTGCAAATATCAGGCTGTAAAGACTGAGTGAGCAGAAATGCATTTTCGAAACATTTTTGTTTGTGGATATGAGAGCCAGACTCCATTAAGCTTCATTTTCTGAAATGCCCTTAAGTTGGTGATCACATTTAGGTCCCACAGAGGAATAGATTCACCACAGGTTTTTGGTCTCACTCAGCAACTGAGCACTGATGTGGGTCAAGCATTATGAATACCTCCACTGCCTCACTGTGCTTATGACTGAGAGAAAAGGGTGATGAGCACATGTAAGATATTTTTTGTAAGTTAGGGCAAATGTCAGAAAGTAGGGTGTAAGTAAATTGCTGCATGAGTGAAGCTGAAATACAGATTTCTTCTTACTGAAAAGGATCAAGAAAGGCTTCAGGAAAACCATGCCATTTAAATATGGTTCTGAATTTTGGCAGCACTGAAAGAGCATTCAGGTTAAATAGAGATGTGAAATGAGGAAAACTAATAAAAGCTTTTACAAGTGATCTGTTATTCTGGGATTGACTAGATATGAAAGACTTTGACTCAGGCTCAAATGACTACGTACATTTCCATTATGCCACTGCATAAATTCTCTTCCCAGTTACACAAACCCTTATTTTGAGCTATTTTAAAACAACTTCAGAAAGTTATCAGAGTTTAGCATATTGTAGAAATAGGTCCTAAGGTTAAGAGGTCTAATAGTCTGATATTTTATACCCAAAGCATTTGGTGTTCTGCTTCGTGGTGATTCTGTTTCCACAATTAAGACTTGTAAAAGGAATTTGTAATCACTTGTCGATTTTTTCATAAACTATGTTGTTGACATTAAAGTCAAACATCATATTTTCATCTAAGGGGTGAAGAAAGCCAGAGAACATCCTTGAGAATTGAAAAATTTTCCAGTGCCAAGACCAAAAGAACCAATATATAGTTCATAGTGAAATTTTAGGAAAATATGAGCAGAGGGCTGGGACCCTTTAATCTTTTAGCCTTTAAAATGTATCTGTGGCTGCTCTTTCTACTCTTCCAAAACTATCATATGTAGGTATGAGAGGAACATCTGTATGTCCAAAGACATAGCCTCTCTTCCTATATATATTTCTCAAATAAGAAAATATAGGTCTAGAGACACGATGTGGCTATCTCAATATAGCATGTATCTTAATGTACAATATTACCTTTCTATTGCCCATTAAAAGTCTCAAACAAATCCACTGCATAGTAACTACAGACAGGCTCAGACTCTAGATATTGGGTTTAGTGATAAGTAGATAATACCTAACAAAGGCTTGTGGGTAGTGATCTGTTCGGCCATTGGGTGCTTGGCAGAGATATTATAAAAGAGTTTTTCTACTTTTTCTGTGTCTTCTTAGGTAATTTGTACTGGCAAATTCTGATCTGTAAACCAGCATTGTCTGGTAGAACTTTCTGTAGGGCCAAAAATGTTGTATGTCTTTGCTGCCCAATATGTAACCACTGGCCACAATGTACTAGTCCAACTGAGAAACTGAATATTTAACATTGCTTAAGTTTAGCTAATTTAAATTAGTATCTATAAATTAATAAACAGCTAACTAATAAATAGCTAATTTAAATTAGTGACTATATGTGGATAGTGAACATACAATCCACACTGCACAGCATTGCTATATGCAATCAGCTCTTTACTCCTTTTAGATGTTTGGTTTATACTCACTGTTTTAGAAATCAGTATTATGAGGCTAATACTGAAAGCATTAAATACTCTTAAAATGAAATGTGAACAACATCTCGAGAAATGCATATTTAGAAATATATGGGAGCCTGACATTTTCCTGTGAGAGATAAATATAATTTTTCTAAGCCAGTATATTCAAGGAAAGGATGGTTAGAAAAATGAGCGATCTGGAAGTTATCATCTAAGGAACAATTGTTGGAATTAGAATATTTGGTTGATTATTTACTTTTTAATTTCCTTTATTACATTTCAGAATATTAGGAGGTACAGAGATATTTTGTTCACTTACTTTGCTTTTGTACCATTTAGGTCAAAGTCATAAGTGTGCCCATAGAAATATTTAGCTTAGAGAAGAGAAAACTGTCTGGGAAAGGTGGGGGACAGTAGAGAGGTGTTTATATGAAGAAGAGGATGCTTTGAACAGGCAGGTATGGGCTAAAGATACGATTTACTTTTACATGACCTCACAGATATGCATCCCCAAAGTTCTAAGAAGAAAGATCAGTCAGTTAGAAGGTCCTGAAATAGCCCAGGCACCAAACAACCTGGTGCCAAGGGCTGGGGCACTAGAAGCAGAAGAAGCAACAATGGATTGAAGATTAATTTCAGGGGTTCACTATAGCACTTGACTAGATTGTAAATCATGTACAAAGAGATAGCTTCCGTTTCTATTACACTCTTAGTGTATGTGACAGTAATCAATGAGTATTTGGTAAATTAATGAATAGACGAATGCCTGAAAGAGAAATAGGAAGAAATCTCAAACCTCTCTATTTTAACTGAAGGTTTTTTCCTCGTACAGTCACTCTATTGTCAGTAGAATTAAAGCTGTTTTGTTTGTTGGTTTTTGATTCTTTTTAATCTCTACTACAGGGAACGTGGCAGGATTGTTCGCATTCGAAAAGATGGGCGTTGCCCAAAATGAGGTTCTGAAACTACAAGGCCTGCTCGAGCTGATTGCTGAATAAATGAATCTGAATCCTTCTTGCTTTTATATGCTTTTTCTTATAGGTTTGTTTGATTAGATCAGGGACAGGGGACCAGGGCAAGACTCAGAATAGGCAAAGATTTACAAAATACAGAAATCCCATAATTTCAGACAGTTTCCCTGACAGTATCTGTCGCTCTCTGCAGATCAGTGCCTGCGGCCCTGGAGGGGCTGGGAGGAGAGGCGGGCCCTGCACATGCCCTCCGCCCACCTAGGCTGCAGTCACTGGTCCCGGAGCAGCGCCGAGGGAGGAGGGGGGACGGGTCCCATCACTGCGGCTCAGAACATACCCCCCTTCCGGTATGCAGCGTGGCCTCGGGTCTTGAAAATCCTTCCTCAAGTGTTTGGCCGACTTGGAATTAAGACCGAAAACCTGGCTGCTCCTCTTCCTCCTCCGCGTGACCTTCTCCTGGTACAAACACATTTCTTTGACAGGAAGTTACTTACTTCTTCATGTAACAATGCATTGCATTAGGATTTTGTACGGGACATTCCCTAACTGGATATAGGATTGGACTAAAGTCTCTCTGCTTCTAATTGTAACGGGACTACACCTATTGGTGCATTTTACAAGGGTACGTGTTAAATCTACTAAGTGTAGAATATAAGTGTCTTAACACAATAACTAAGAAAATGAGGTGAAGGCTATGTTAACCAGTTTGATGAAAGTATTTCAAAATGTATATAAAGCCAGCACATTGTACCCCATAATTGCATTAATGTACACAGCTATGATTTAATAATAAATAAAAAACTTCCAGAATTAGAAACATTTTTTGCCCCATTTGGAGTAGTAAATTTGTATTGAATTAAACGTTTTGTTAAAAATAAATTATACTCGCTCAGCATCGGTGATTCAGTGGTTAGGGCTCTAGCCACATGCTCCGGAACTGGTGGGTTCCAATCCTACACAGGCCTGCTAAACAACAATAACAAAAACAACTAAAAAATAGTCAGGTGTTGCGGCGGGTGCCTGTAGTCCCAGCTACTTGGGAGGCTGAGGCAAGAGAATTACTTAAGCCCAAGAGTTTGAGGTTGCTGTGAGCTGTGATGTCGCTGCACTCAACCAAAGGGCAACAAAGAGAGACTGTGTCTCTAAATAAATAAATAAATAAATAAAATAGTAATAAATAAATTATACTAAGCTTCCTGAGAAATAAGAACATGAAAAATATTGACCCTTTATTTCAATTTAAAGACAAATTAAGCAAATTTATTCTTTATAAAAACATTAGGTTATTCCAACTATGTAGAAATAACATTTATTTGCATAAGTAAAGGGGAAAATTAAATAGGAATGTGCAAAGCTCTTATTTTTGCAATTTCTAGTACTGCCAACCACTTTGTTTTATTGTTTAAACAGTAGCTTTTTGCTGAAAGTATGGAACATGTACATAATAATTCCATGTTCTCAGAAAAAGGAACAGAATAGATTTTGCTTTTAAACAAATCAAAAGTCACTAAAAGAGGGGTGTAAAATGGCTGATGGAAGTAGCCCCCAAACTTGCCATTCCTAAGGAAATTGGGGAAAGTTCCAGGCAGCTGCCTTTATTTGAACTACTCTTCATTGAAATAGCAGCATGGAAGTGCAGAGAGGCAGTGAGTAGGAACACTCAGAGTGAAAAAAAGAAAAAAAAAAGGAAAAAAAAAGAAAGAGAAGGAAGTGGAAACTCCTGGCAAGCAGGTGAAAGGGAGTCACAGATAACAGTCCTGGGTCTCCTCAGGGAACAGTGGAGTGCTCAAGCACTGCATTCACTCTGCTGGTTCTAGGTGGGCTGAGCCTTAGGATGCTGCTGGGCCTGATTGAGACACAACTAAAATCTGTGTAGAACTACAGAACCAGTGGGTGGGTGCAGTGGGGATCAGCAAGCAGGTGAAGCCAGCCTGAGGTCTTGGGTGAGCCACGCTGCTCCTCCACTAGAGTGGGTTGGGGATTGGATCAACTGGTAGGTGTCATTAGCTACCCCTGGTAACTTAAAACCAAGCATTACCTCTATAGAGCACAAAGAGAGCTGAATGTGGGACCAGATGGGGACAATGCAGTCCTGGATCTGTGAGATAGCAGAGTGAGGCCTCTCAACTAGCAGATCCTAGTGGGAATGTGACAGGCCCAGTTTCTTGGACTGTCTGGGAGTGACAATTGCCAGGTAGAGCTAACAGCCCTGTGGCCTTGAGACCTGCTGAGAGGTAAACAGATAAGTGAAGCACCCTTTGCCTTAGGCAGGTCCAGGAAAGGGTGAGGTGAACTCTGCAACTCCAAGGACTCTGAAACTGATATCAAACCAACAGATTTTGCATCCTACCTGTCCTAAGTACATCCTATTGGCTAGGGCCAGCAAAGCAGCCAACTGCCACTTCACTTCTGGCAGGTCCAGAAAAGTCAAGGTGAATGCTGCATCCCCAGGGTCTCTGAAACTGATAGCAGCCCACTGACTAGGCACTGTTTTGGTGGGAAGAGCAAAACTGAGGCTTTGCTTCTGGTGCGTCTAGGAAAGGGAGTTCTGCTGCTTTACTACTGGCAGGTCCAGGAAAGGGAGTGGTGAACTCTGCATGCCTGGTGTTTCCAAAATGGACATTGGCTTGCTCATTCTGGCACATAAACAGCCTTGAAATAGGCTAAGCAGAAGATGGAAAAAGGAGCTGCCACTTCACTCTGGCAAGGCCTAGAAGGTGCATGAAGAGCTCTGCATTCTGGTGAAGCCAGTGTCCACAGTCACCCTGGTGCCTGCTTCTATGCAGCAGAATGGAATGTTGTTAATTTGGTGTAGACTCTGCCCTCCAGGGCCTTACTGATTCCTGCAAATGAGCTAAGGAAACCCAAAATAATATCCCCTCACTCAACTTAGAGACATTGTAACCTGTTAGGTTAGAGCAAAAAAAAAGAAAGAAAGAAACACAAAACATACAGGAGAGAAACAGGACAGAAAGAGAAAAAGAGTGAATGGTGGTAAGAAATGGTGGTGTTTTCTGAGTGTTATGGCCACACCCACAATTCAAGGACTTTGGGATCCATGCTGGGCAGGTTCCTCAAAGTCAGGAGCTCCTTAGTAGACTGGGCAAAAGCAAGACCCCACCTCTGCCAAATAGAGAATGTGAGGGAAAAAAATGAGCAGTGTGTCACAGTAGGGACCTACCAATAATTTCTTTCCAAAGGCCATGGCTAGAAGAACACCCTAGACTATAAGTTCATGACTTCCTTGAGCCACACCAATGCCATTACCCTACGTACACAGAGAAAAGAAAAAAAATTAATGAAAATAGTAATGTAAAATTAAAAATACAATCATATAAAATAAAGGAAAAAAAGGGGGATATCTTAGCTGTTGCATGAGAAATTTAAGTGGGAAAGATGAAAAAAGCCAGAAAATCCTTCTCAAAAAGAGGAAAAAGGGCTCAGTGCCTGTGGCTCAATAGGCTAAGGTGCCAGCCACGTACACCTGGGCTGGTGGGTTCGAATCTAGCCCGGGCCTGCCAATAACAATGACAGCTGCAACCAAAAAATGGCCAGGCATTGTGGCGGGTGCCCGCAGTCCCAGCTCCTTGGGAGGCAGAGGCAAGAGACTCACTTGAGCCCAGGAATTAGAGGTTGCTGTGAGCGGTGATGCCATGGCACTCTATCCAAGGTGACAGCTTGAGTCTCTGTCTCAAAAAAAAAAATAAATAAATAAATAAAAAATAAAAAATAAAAATAAAAAAAAGAGGAAAAAGGAGATTTAAAAAAGTGGGGGAATAAAATGGGTGAAACCCCATTACAAAAACTGAGGAGCCCTTGCAATTGAAGAAAATAATGAAGTGAAAATAATAAAGAATACAGCAAAGAAAAAAGCCAAAAAACAAAAAACAACAATAACAACAACAAAAAAGAGAAAAAGAAAATCTAAGGAAAAAATTGGGAAAAGGAGCAAAAATGAAAGAAATATATGTATGTATATATATTGTATGTATGTGTATGTGCATGCATTGCCTGGACAACAGGTGGCACTGTCATGTTAGGAG
Source organism: Perodicticus potto (assembly GCA_963574655.1). Classification (NCBI taxonomy): domain Eukaryota; kingdom Metazoa; phylum Chordata; class Mammalia; order Primates; family Lorisidae; genus Perodicticus; species Perodicticus potto. The sequence goes on from CAUYRH010018197.1 coordinate 33,713, forward strand.
ATAGACAACACCTGTTGGTTGTGCTGTGAATAATTACAGCCAGAAACCACTCTCTAGTTGCAGAGGAGATCCGTCCTGTCTTCCTGACTTTGTTACCCTCAGTCAGGACCTGGTTGCTTTGTCAGCCTTCAATCCCTGCAGGATTGGGGTCTTAAAGCTCTCACCAGATTCCTTAGAAGGCACATCACATAGAAGTTCCCTAACTTTGGCACTCTTTTCTACTCACTTTGGAATACCTATCATTCATATATTTGTATGCTTTGCCTGAGAAACTGTTCTGATTTTACTATCTTCTTCCTCCTTAAATGATTTAGTACAAGAATATTGTCTGAAAGCTCCAAGATTCTTTCTCTAAATATTTTCTTATGATTGGAATTATTTGCAGCAGTTCCATTGTGGTCTTTTCAGGTAGTTGATCTGTTTTGAATGAAGACAAGTTACATTTGCCTTCTAAGGCTGAAGAATTACCACTAACTCAGGCCACCTTTCCAGTTCTTCTACCAAGTATCCTCTTGCCATGAGGTAGATATTTTACTAAACTCAGCACATTTGGAGATCAACCTTTGAAAATATCTGAATCAAGCATTTACCATATTTAGAGACCACTACTGCCTGAAGATTATTTTTCCCCCAACTCGGGTAAAGCCCAGATATATAAGAGAAGTCAAATGACAATGACAATAATGGTTTCAACATACATTTACCAAAAGAAAATCTCAAAACCTTTCAGACATTTTACAATGTTATAAAAACAAAACAATAATGAAAGAAAATGCTTATGTGCTAAGAACTGTGCAAAATTCCATCATTTCATATGATACTGGACAAACACATTAGGGACTGTTATTATCCCCATTTAACAGAGGTGAGAAGGAAAGTTATATAGGCTAAGAATCTTGCTGGTCACACGTGAGGCCACATCTATCAGAATTAGTATTCAACAGCAGGTCTGACTGAGTCCATAGGCATATTCTTCACTACTTTAGAGACCATCATCCCACACAGAGGCTCAACTCAAGAAATTGGTGTAGGTGAAGTAATCTGGGTATGTCTATGGAAAAATAGTTGTTTGTGCCTTAAATAAGTGAGGAGGTTATTATTTTTCTATATTAGAAAGGAAGAAAGAGGTTGTATTTGGGTGTGTGGAGAGAGCCAGTATACAAGTTTTAATAGAGAGTTTGGACAGACTCACAAAGAAGAAGGCATCTGGGTAAGAACTTAAAAAGTAGATATATACACCTTTTCCCATAGGTTATGTTTATTCATTCATTTATTAAGAAAAAAATGATGCATGATATGTCTCAGCCTTTACCAGTTCTACCAATACAGATAGGTATAAAATGCACAAGGACTCTATTCTCAAGAGCTGGCAATTGAATGACTGTGTGTGTACAAATCAAATAAACAAATAATTCTCTAAGTAAATTTCCATTAATGGTAGTTGGTATGATGAAAGTAAAATTAAGTGAGGTAATACAGAGTGACCAGGGTAAGTAGTAGATTTTACTTCAGATTAAAGGCCATGGAAATATTTACATATAGAGAAACAGTTAAGAGAAGACTTGAATACCACAAAGAGACCAGTATACAAAGGATTATGTTCTGACATTATTTTGGGCCTAATTACCCAATACCAGGGGAAACTTCCCCATGATCCTTGAATCAGTCAAAAAATCATAACATTTTTGAATTAAAAGTGATCTTCAAGCCAGCTGGACTCTTTAAACATCTGTTACATCAAAATAAAAATAATAATAATTACAGAGATAATTCATTGAACACTTCCTTTTTTTTTAATTTTTAAATATATGTATTTTATTATTCTTCATTACATTATTCCCCCCCCCCCTCCACGAGGTAAGACAGAATTGATTTACAGAAAAGAATACAGAAAACACCAAAGCTCCTGGTAGAGGGAGAGATTTCAAGTGGGGAGAGAGATGCTCCCTCTGTTCCTCTCCCGGTCTTTCCCTGTCTCCTCCTCTAGGCCTCTAGCCTCAGGGTATATATAGGTGTATGGGTTCCTTGGCCAGGAAACAAATGAATACAGTCCCTTCCACCAGGGGCAAGGTGAATGAGTGTATCAAT
>CAUYRH010018198.1:0-12393 GCA_963574655.1 Perodicticus potto
GCATCACAGCTCACAGGAACCTCCAACTCCTGGGCTCAAGCAAGTCTCTTGCCTCTGCCTCCCAAGTAGCTGGGACTACAGGCGCCCGCCACAATACCTGGCCATTTTTTGGTTGCAGCCGTCATTGTTGTTTGGCGGGCCCGGGCTGGATTCGAACCCGCCAGCTCAGGTGTACGTGGCTGGCGCCTTAGCCGGTTGAGCCACAGGCGCCGAGCCAGTCCCACCTCTTAATACCTTCACAATGGCAATTAAATTTCGACACGAGCTTTGAAGGGAACATCCAAACCACAGCACACCTATATAATGAAACCTCCACAAAAACCCTCAATCTTCAGAGTTGAGAGAGCTTGCAGGTCAGTGAACACACCAAGGTGCTGAGCAGGGTGGTAACCCTGAGAGAGCACAGAAGCTCTGCATGTGGACACATGTACACATGCATCTTTTCCATTTGTCTGTTCCTGAGTTGTATCCTTGATATTAAACTAATAGTAAGTAAGACTAATGTTAATAGTAAATAAACTATTTATCTGAGTTCTGTGAGCTGTTCTAGTGAATTACCAATCCTAAGGGATTTTATAGCTAGTCGGTCAGAAGTATGGGTGGCCTGGACTTGCGATTGGTGTCTAAAGCGGGGGCAGCCTTGTGGGACTAATCCTTTAACTGTGGGGATAGTGCTAACTCTAGCTAATTAGTGTGAAAACAGAATTAATAGTAAAGACACTCGGTGTCCAGAGAGCTGGAGAAATGACCACCAGTGTGGGGAGAAAACCCCACAAATTTGGTGTTAGGAGTATTATAAGTAGAAATACATCAAAGATTATAGATATTAACAGAGTGAGTAAGAAAGAAAAAAAGAAAAAGAGAGATATTGGATGTGGGAGGATAGGCAAAACAGAAGACAAGGATGGGCCTTGAATGCTATGACAAGGAGATACCTGGGCCTCGTGAGGTTTCCAGAAACCTTAGACACTGAAGCCTCAAGGGCATCCCTCTCCACTGGCTCCTACTGAGCCAATACTAGCTGGGGGTGGCAGGCAGCTGGGACAACAAACATTAAGACTGCCTTTCCATGGGCTGAGTGGCAATCCTGACTCCCTGGATATGTTTATAACATACTAATTTTAAATGCAAAATCCTTTAACAACTGTTTTCTCCCTCCTTCCATCCTTCTCCTCCTTCTAAAAAAGAGCTGTTTATCCCTAGTCTCATTTCTGCCCCGCTCTGAGCCCTGAGTTTAGTGCCAATGCTTTTACACAAATCCAGCTTCACATCTTGAGTGAAATATAATTTCATAGGAATGTAATTCTAGAATGATCTCATTGAAAAAGCATATCCAGCAAAGGCCATGAGCAAACGTCAGGCCAGCCCATTCACACCCAGAGCCAAGAAGATTGCAGACCCCTTTCCCTTAAATGGAGAATGTGCCTGGACCCAAAGCAAAGCACACTAGCTGCTCACGGGTATCACCCTGCCCACAGCCAGCCTGCCTGCCTGCACACCAAGGCCTAGAACCAGAGTGGCGACAACCTTGAACCACTCTGGCACCACACAATGATAGATGCGAGAGAGCATTCCAAGCAAAGAGGTTTCACCACATAAATGCTGCCTCTGTCCCTCAGGAGGGCTCTGGCTCCAGGCCACCAAACATCAGCTGAAAATATTTTTTTTTTTTTTTTTTTGAGACAGAGCCTCAAGCAATCACCCTGGATAGAGTGCTATGGCATCACAGCTCACAGCAACCTCCAATTCCTGGGCTCAAGTGAGTCTCCTGCCTCCGCCTCCCAAGTAGCTGGGACTACAGGCGCCCGCCACACGCCCGGCCATTTTTTAGTTGCAGCCGTCATTGTTGTTTGGCGGGCGGGCTGGATTCGAACCCGCCAACTCAGGTATACGTGGCTGGCGCCTTAGCCCATTGAGCCACAGGCGCCGAGCCATCAGCTGAAAATATTAACACTCCCCTGTCATAGCCCCATCAGACACAGAAGAGTGTCTGGAAGGCACTACAGGCTAACCCCATAGCTACCTGCCTTCCCTAACTCTCTGAAACTCAAGACTATCTGACCCTATTGAGCAAGTTAGAAAGTAGGGTATTCAACTTTGAAACCAGAAGTCAAAGCCAGGTTCAACCCAGTCCAGCAGCTCTGAGAAAGAGTAGAACTGGGGAAGAAATAATTTACTCTGATGGACTCTCAAAAGATCCTCGCTAAAAAATCACCAAGTTGGAATCTTTCAAAAAAATTTCCTCATTCCCAATCTGTTCCCCAGCCCCAATGAATCCTCATAAAATAAATCAGAAAAGGGGGTGAAGGGCTAATGGCTTGCAGAGTCTATGAGAACTCTGTGTATTATCTCTGTAACTTTTCTGTAAATCTAAAACTATTTTAAAACAAAAAGTTTATTAAAAATAGCAGTTTTTCATGGTTTCCTCTACAAGAAATAATGGGAAAAGAGTAGTATTGGGGTATAAATTTCCACCTCTACTAGCTAGGAAGCTTTGGGGGAGTTAGACAAGTTTGTTACCTCACTTGTAAAGCAGCAATGACAGTCCCAGCCTCTAAGTGTTGTCGTGAAAGCCAATGTGCTTTCTTTCTGGCATTTTCTCAGTTTTAATCAGCCTTCACCTGGGGTCTTAGATAATTACAGCTGAAGGCCCTGCCTCCACTCCTCAGCCCTACCTGTCTTTATGTCTTGCAGCTTCTTCTACATACAGCATGGCAATTTGAGCCCGAAGCACAAGAATCATTCAAAGGGCTGAAGACTGCCTATAGCAAGTCCCAACTAGTGAAAAGCATACCTTTGTTGACAGAAACATGTTCCCCTTCCTGTTTCCCCTTCCTCCATTAGGATCCAATGTCACTGCCATTAGCTGAATTACTTTCTTGAGGTTTGCAGGGGTTAATCAGAAGGAAAGCCTGAGGTTGACAGAGTTAGGCTTCTGAAAGATTAGCTGTCCACAGATAGGGTGTGAGCAAAGAAAGTATACCCTATGAATTGCCCCAAAAGATTCTTTACCCTTGGTAGCACCACTGCCTTCTGCCCCTCCATGAGCCCTGCTCTCCCTCCTGGCCCCACATAGCTACAAATCTACCAAGTCTCTGGGGCACAGCAAGTTTCCCAAAACCAAGAGACAAGTCCCAAGGCTAGGCATGAAGTTGCCCCCAACCTCTGGAGCCAGACTCGTAAGCCTCAGCTGTCCTGCCTCTTAGCACCACAGTAATATTATCTACTCTTCCCATAGGGAGACTGAGGTGAGTGGACAGGCCAGGAACCCCATCCTGATCCTATAAGTAGATGGGTTAAAGATCTAGGTAGGTAAAAATCAGGTGAAGAAAGGTATGGCTCCGATGTCATGTTACTTCCTTGAAGATCACTCACAGGATATCCAATACTTAAAAAATTCTCCCAAAACAAAGGAGAAGTCCAATCTCACCCTGAAAATTTAGTGTCCAAATAAGGGAGCAGTCAGTGCTAGAACAGTCAGCCTGTTCCAACTTTGAAAAGCCTTGTGAGTGAAGCAGTTCCCAGGCTTAGGATTCCACTGACAGGTTGTAACCCCTGGAAGCACTAATGGGCACATTCTAGTGGCTAGTTGCTCTGACTTCCAGATGGCTGGATTGGGGACACACCCCAGCTGAGGCCCAAGGACATTAGTTCCTGGCAGAGAGTATACAAAAACTCAACAGCCCCAACCAAGCCAGATAACAGCTCCAGTGGCTTCAAGGACAAGTTTTAGAAAGCAGAGCCCAGGAAGATGTCCTTGGAGCCATTACATATTTAACCAAGTAAGAGCCAAATATAACCAAATACGAAGAAGCTAATGAACTATGTCCTTGTCTTTGCAATTCTTCCCCAGCTCATCACCTCATACCTAGTTTACAGCAATGGTCTCTGGCGATATAGAGAGCACTTTATAGAGTACAGCCCAGAGGCGGCACCAAATAAATGTTAAACATTTATTAATACTACTGTATTGCTAATTCCTCTTTATTCTTCCATCCCCAGTCCTCCCTGCTCATAAATGGCAGGCTAACAATCCTGGAACATTAATATTATCACATCATTCTTTTGGGTTCCTTAACCTGCCAAGCACACCAGACCCAGATTCCTCCAGTTCCTCCAATCTCTCTTCCCTCCTCAACCAATTCCCATCCAACCCCCCAAAACACACACTTGTGCACACGAAGATACACAGACTTGCCTGGACAGACAGATACACACACACACAAATGTACTTCTCTCTCTAGGAAGGACATCTTCGGCTCCAAACATCTCTGTTTATGTACCTCCATGGTTTTGTGCTCTAACCACTGCCAGCCGGGAGTACTTTCCTTCCTCTCTGCTTATCCAATTCCTAGTCGTGCTCCAAGGCCCAGTCCAAGTTCCACTTAAGCTTAGGCTGGGAAACCATTCAATCCACAAACAATGACCAAACACTTGCTCTGTGCCAGGCACTAGGCCAGTCACTGAGGACACAGTAAGGAAAACAACACAATATTCCCTGCTCCAGACTTGTGGGACAGGCTCACCTGAACCCTGCAAATAGGGAAGTCAACCACCAGACCTAACCAGCAGCTTGCTGTAATACCCGTGGGGGCTAAGTGGGACATGATATCTAGCTGGATGAGGTCTTCCTGCCTCTCCTTCAGTCTTCCCAAGAAGCCACCTAGGTCTGGTGGTTTAAAATAAATTCTATTACAAGAACCATCATTCTCTCTGACAACCATAGGTAGCATTGCCCCGGTTCTACTCTGAAGTTTTATCAGCTAGGCTGGGTCCAACACCATTCAATAATAGCCTTAATTTGCTTGGCACCTGTATCTCAAGTGGCTAGGGCACCACTGGAGCTGGCAGGTTTGAATCCAGCCCGGGCCTGCCAAACAACAACTACAACCAAAAAGAAAAAAAAAAAAAAAGCCGGGCGTTGTGGCAGGCGCCTGTAAGCCCAGTTACTTTAGTGGCTGAGGTAAGAGAATCGCTTAAGCCCAAGAGTTTTAGGTTGCTGTGAGCTATGATGCCACCGCACTCTACCCAGGGCGACAGCTTGAGACTCTGTCTCAAAAAATAATAATAATTAATAATAGCCCTAATCAATGGCCTCTTCTTAGGGTCAGGTACAGGGTCTCATACAAAGGGACAGAGAGAGAATGACCAATTCTCTCCTAAGGGGTTCCCAGCCTTTGAGCCATTTGACTACAAAGGTGATGGGAGTCACATGGGAGGAAACTCCCTTGGGCGTCTCCAGGGTAATATGTAATTCTCAGACCCTAATAGTAACACTATCCTTCTCTCTCCTATTCAGGAAAGATTATGAGACTATGAGTCAGACTGCTGCTATTATAAAGTATAATCTTGTAAATTATAAAAACACATAACTCATTCACATGTACCTTGGTCCTTTAACTCCTGTAGTAACAAATGCCACATGATACATGCCTTACAGCTAGTGCCCAGCCACTAGCGATTTACAGCCCTTGGACTGAAGCAGTTGTTGTAGCCTTTTAGAGCTCCACTCCACCCCATCACAGGGTCCCTATCTTGGAGAGCCAAGAGGACTGCCTGGATATAAATGAGACCCTGAGACAGATTTGTAATCCTAAACACAAAGGGCGATTCTAATTCATTTTTCCCTGCCAAGGGGAGACAAATACTGGTACATTTACTTGGGGATTGGAGGGAAGTATTTCCATGTCTCACCTTCAGACTGGAGGGAAACCCAACTGCCTCTGAAAGACTGAAACCATTACTGACTTGATACTGATATGGACCAAAGGGACTTCCTGGTGGACACTCCTTAGGCCTGTCACAGGTGGCCTAAGGAAGCAATATGATGGCAAAGAAAGCCCAGCCAAGAGATTCTTCAAATACCTCCACCTCAGATAATCATCCCAAGTGTCAGGAATCTGTGAACCAAGTACTAAAAGCTGTGCATGTTCGAAGTGTACTAAATTCACATCAGTACAGTTACTCTTTTCCCCCAGAATCACAGAACCAGAAGTAATCTTAGATACCTGTTTGACCCCAGAAAGAAGAACATCTGACCTATCCCTACTTATTTCCAGCAATGAAAACTCATAGTCTTCCTCATTACCCATTCTCATCATCATCTACCTGAACTACAAGTCTCCGAATAAGCTTATTTCACAAGAGACTTGAGTGTTATTTTTTATAGTACTAAGACCACCCTTTCCAGAGAGGCTGAATCAGTCTCAGTCCATATTAAGGAAATTCACATCCTTCAGGAGCTTACCCAAAACACCACATATTTAGCTATGCAGACCTAGGTAGTTTTTAAAGATCAGGTCAGCTAGAAAGATCACAGCTGCAGCTGATCAACGTGCACCTCCTGTGAGCACTAATGGATCTATGGGTCAAGCCGTAAAAGGCAGGAAGCTGCTGTCAGCCTTGCCGTTGGTCCTCAGAGCACCAGCAACTGACACAGAGGAGTGTCTGCCTGAACAAAAACTGAATCCAACTCTAACAAGCACTTAGTCTTTGAAATCTATGGCGCCCAGATAGGATGAATCATCTCCTACTTGACCGCCTCCAGAGGGTCTTCCCACACTGCTACTCCTCACACTGTGCCTACCACCAAGGCTGGCTGGAGAGAGGGCCCGAGGCATACTCAGTATCTTCAGGGACTTAGCCACACATTTTCAGTTTGTCCACCTCAGCTCCTCCACCCCAACTCGAATTTTCAGTCTCCACAGATGTATCTATGTGCCTGTGTGTCTGTGTTTTATTTACACTACCCATGTCTGTTGTTAGCAACAGAAACAAAGTACTTTAAGGCAGAAAAGGCAAGCCTGCCAACTGGCTTGCTGCTCCCATCTTACTTCCAGCTCAGGGAAGAGGCTGGTAAAGATCCTTGTACGTCTAATTCACCATGTGTGCTACAGCTCCCCTGTGCTTGGCTGTGGGAGGGTGAGGTAGGAGGCATGGGGCCAGGTCACCCCGTGTTGGTCACTGATGCATGGGGCATCAGCCTTCACCTCTAACTTGTCTTCCCTGGGTGTCACTCTCTGAACACCTCAGTCCCTCACCTGCCTAGATGTTTACTACTGTTAGAAGGCAGAACTTAAAAAGCCAGAATTTATGAAACCCACTCTCCTCCCCTTAATAACCAGGAAACTATAAAGCTGAACACATTGCTTCCCCAGACCCAAACTCTGGAGAACCAGTCAAGGCTAAGTTTTTTTTGTTGTTGTTTTGTTTGAGGTTTTTGGCCAGGGTTGGGTTTGAACCCACCACCTTGGGCATATGGGGCCAGCGCCCTACTCCTTTGAGCCACAAGTGCTGCCTAAGGCTAAGTTTTACTTTCACATTCTTTGCCATCTTCAGTTCCTCTGCCACTGATAATCTTTCAAGTCTCAATACTGGGCTCTTCAATAGAAATCAACAATAATTACTGATCACTACTTTCTTTTAGCAAAAAGGAAAAAGGAAAACATGAGATGTGATTATTGCAGCACTCAGGGAGCTCTGAATGGCAGACTAACATAGGGAACTGCGACACAACAGCAACCAATCCAAGTGGAGGAGACAGATTCAAAGCATTCTAAAGGACAGTGGGTGGAGGTGCAAGGCCTAGAGCAGCTCAGGACAAAGTCTCTGTCTCTATGTAAAGGAAACCTGAGCCAATGCCATAAAGATGAACAGTAGGGCGGCACCCATAGCTCAGTGCTTAGGGTGCCAGCCACATACACCAAGGCTGAAAAGAAAAAGAAAAAGACTATCATGGGCTATGGCAGAAAACTTCAAATGCATTAGTCCACCAGGATGGATGATCACAGAAAGGAAGAAGAGAGGAAATTGAGGTAGACAAAAAGTATATGATGGGAATTTTTTCCTCTGAGGTTCAGGCTGAACAGAGAAATGAGTAGGCAGTCCCAAGGGTGGCCAAAAGTCTGTGCAAGCAGAGAAGGGCTGGAGAAGCAGTTGTTGGGCGGGGGCAATGAAGGAATGGGAAGTGTAAACAGAAAGGAGATGAGGAAGGGAAGGGAATTTCAGAGTTTAGGATCTTGGATGTGGAAATGGTCCCAGTGACCAGGCCAAAGGTATGGCCATGCTATAAGCACCTTAAGAAGAAGAAAGATGAGTAAGTCCTTGGAGTTGACAGGATTGAGGAAGTGAGACGTCAAGGCACCGAAGGAATCTTGGTATGAATCCTTAGGTCCAAATAATGCCAGAAAGGGGACATATGAAGAAGGTTGTAAGCAATTAGCCTGAAGTCAAATGGCAGATAACAGCACCAAGAAATGGGAGAGGAGATACAAATGGAGGGAGGAGCTAACTTAAATGGGAAAAGTTACCATGCAGGGTCTAGAAGCTATGGCAGTCGTGTTGGAGAGTCAGGGGAAGAAGTAAAGTAGCTTCATCAGAGAGGGTCACAGGAAATACTCTCAGTGATGAGGCCAAATTTTAGCTATAATAAAGAAACAGGAATGCTCAAGAAAAAGGTACAAAACAAGGGGCAATACCACTTTTTGACAGAAAACTATTCCCAGAGTCAGGCAGGGTGTGGCAAACTGAGCCCTCTCACTATTGCATGTATGGTAAACCTGAACAATTTTTGTGGAGGACAATTTAGAGAGAGAAAGGACAAAAAAACTAAAAAAATAAATAAATAAAAATATATATATGGATGTAAAGGTGGTTATTATACATATATTTATGCAGCTCCTTAAAAGCTCTGGAAAATACATCCCCATAATGATGTGCTATATAAAGTTAAAAGACAAGCTACAGACAGGAAGATAACTGAAAACCACATAACTGAAAAATGATTAAAAATCGTAATATATTAACTCCTAAAAATCGCTGTGAAAAAAAGACAATCCAACTAACAACAGGTAAAAGAAATGAACATTTTAAAAATAAAAGATTGCTCAACCTCTTTGATAAACTGGGAAAATGCAAATGAAAGCAATGAAATATTATTTCATACTCATCAGATTGGAAAATACTGAAAAGTACAGTATCTCCAAGTATTAGCAAAAATATAGGGAAGACCAGGCCCGGTGGCTCACGCCTGTAATCCTAGCACTCTGGGAGGCCGAGGTGGGTGGATAGTTTGAGCTCAAGAGTTCAAGACCAGCCTGAGCAAAAGCGAGATCCTGTCTCTACTGAAATAGAAAAAAACTGAGGCAAGAGGATCACTTGAGCCCAAGAGTTGGAGGTTGCTGTGAGCTATTATGCCAGGCATTCTACCCAGGGCAACACCTTGAGACTCTGTCTCTAAAAAAATATATATATATATATAAAATATATATGAAAATGAAAACTCATATATATTGCTGGTAAACAAATACAACCAATATAGAAAGCAATCTGGAATCACCTACTAAAGCTGAATATCACACACCCCATTACAACAATTCCATTTGTAGGCTGTAAGCACACAAAACTCTCATACAGGAATGAGAATAAATAAGGATGTTCATTATATTAATATCTGAAAAACACAAAAATGTTTTTAGAAAGACTTTAACCATCTCTCATTATCAGACAATAGTGCATTATACATCAATTAAATTGAATAATTTTTATACACAGATACTTTTCAAAAATGATGTTGCATGAAAAAAGATTAGGTGGCAGAAGGCTGAACGCAGGACTGGTATATGTTTACAAAATTATAAAATATAATATAGTATACATTATTTATGGACATATGTATAAAAAAACAAGATACGCACAGTAATGAGGCTTGTATCAACTTCAGGAGGAGAAAAGGATTGGGGGAAACTTTAGTCACATCTGTCAAAATTTTGTTAAATGTTAAATAATAGATCTGAAGCAAATATGGTAAAAGGGTAAAATGTTAATATTTATTACATTTGGGGGAAGGTACCTAGGTTTTTGCTATATTAATCTTTTATTTTTTCCATATACTTTTCTAAGTTTCAAAAGTTATCATTAAATAATTTTAATTTACCACAGACCCTCTGAACCAGCAATTCCACTTTTAGAAACTTCTAGAAATAATTATCCTGACATAATATATAAATGGTAGACATTTACCACCACATAGCTTTCTTTTTTCTTTTTCTTTTCTTTCTTTTTTTTTTTTTTTTTGTTTTTTTGAGACAGAGTCTCAAACTGTTGCCCTGGGTAGAAAGTGCTGTGGCATCACAGCTCACAGCAACCTCAAACTCTTGGGCTCAGCCCCCCAAGTAGCTAGAACTACAGGCACTAGCCCGGCCACAATGAGAACTGTGGCATCACAGCTCACAGCAACCTCATCCTCTTGCCTCAGGCCCCCAAGTAGCTGTGACTACAGGCACCGGCCTCAATGCCCAGCTTTTTTTGTTGTTGTTGTTGTTTTTGCAGTTGTCATTGTTGTTTTAGCTGGCCCAGGCCTGGTTTGAACCTGCCAACCTCAGTGCACGTGGCCGGCACCCTACCCACTGAGCTATGGGTGCCGCCACACCACATAGCTTTAATAACAAAATAACAGAAACAATCCAAAAGTCCATCCTCAAATTAGTTAAATGATTCATCCATACAATGGAATTCTACAAAGCTTTAAACATTACAAAAGAGCTCTCTAGGTATCTGTCCATTCAAGTAACATTACAGTGGAAAACACCAGTTATAAAACGTAAGTGCAGGGTGGCACCTGTGGCTCAGGGAGTAGGGCACCAGCCCCATATACCAGAGGTGGTGGGTTCAAACCCAGCCTCAGCCAAAAGCTACAAAAAAACAAAACAAATAAAACATAAGTGCAAAATGATATCACATTTGGGGGAGGGGATGTATGTATGTATATATATATATATATGTATGTATGTATATATATATATATATATATATATATACACACACACACACACACACACATATATATATATACACACACATATATATATATACACAAACACACACAAAATATATTATAAAGATCCAGAGGACAATATGTTAAAAATAAATAAATAAATAACTGACCAGCAGGAGTATCCAACCTTTTGGCTTCTCTGCATGACTCTGGAAGAAGAGTCGTCTTAGGCCACACATTAAATACACAAACACTAATGAGACCTGATGAGGGAAAAAAAGGCCCATGCATAATTCTTGTGATATCCGACACGAGAGATAAGCAAAAATGTCCTCACATAATCTGTGCCACATGCAGGTTGAACACCCCTGCAAGGGATTATGTGATCTTTTTGTTTTGTTTTGTTTTTTGAGACAGAGTCTCACTTTGTCACCCTTGGTAGAATGCCATGGCATCACAGCTCACAGCAACCTCAATCTCTTGGGCTTAAGTGATTTTCTTGCCTCAGCTTCCCAAGTGGCTGGGACTACAGGCATCCATCACAAGGCCTGGCTATTTTTTTGTTGTAGTTGTCACTGCTGTTTAGCAGGCCTGGGCCAGGTTCGTACAGCCTGTCCTGGTGTATGTGGCCAGTATGCTAACCACAGAGCTATAAGCACTGAGCCAATTATTTGATGTTTTTACTTTCTTCCTAGTACATTTTGCTAATTGTCCAAATATTCTTCAATGAATATGTATTTCCTTCATTATTAGTAAAAATCAATAAAGTTATTTAATTTTGTACAAAAAAACAGAAAAAGGAAAAGAAAATAAGGGATCAGTGGCTCTGCTAATAGCAGACAGGTTTTAAGCAGGAATGATAGGAAAAGTTAGCAGAAAAAGAGGGAGCTACTGTCAACAGAAGTATAACAAGAGAGCTGGAAGGAAGACCAAGGCTAGCCCAGGTTTTACCTAGGTTGAGAATTTTCAGGAACAAGAATGAAGAAGGCAAGAAGGAGGAAGTCAGCTGGAAGAGTTGTTCATAACTGAAGGGCAGAGAGTATGCACTGACTGCTCAGTTCCCAAATTCCACATAAAATGTTAATAATAATTCATTTTTTACCTCGCAGATACTGCACCTGCTGCATAACCAGCTCCTTTTGGAATAGTTGGAGTAATAGAAGAAAAACTCTGAGAGGCCATGTGTATCCACTGAAATTAATCTATCCTTTCACTTCTACATCCAAGGAGCCAGCTGCCTGAGTTTCTACTGTCAGCTTCATCCAGGCCCCAAAGCCTGCATTTGCTCTATGTCAATGAAAAATCCTCACCAGCCTTTCTTCACATTAAAAATTGATTGTGTTGGCTTGGCGCCTGTGGCTCAACAGGCTAAGGTGCCAGCCACGTACACCTGAGCTGGCAGGTTCGAATCCAGCCTGGGCCCACCAAACAACAATGACGGCTGCAACCAAAAAATGGCCAGGTGTTGTGGCAGGCGCCTGTAGTTCCAGCTACTTGGAAGGCGGAGGCAGGAGACTCGCTTGAGCCCAGAAATTGGAGGTTGCTGTGAGCTGTGATGCCACAGCACTCTATCCAGGGTGACAGCTTGAGGCTCTGTCTCAAAAAAAAAAAAAAAAAAA
>CAUYRH010018199.1:0-31117 GCA_963574655.1 Perodicticus potto
AGAATGTTTACTGTAGTCCATTCATAATTGCTAAGTCATGGAAGAAGCCCAAGTGCCCATCGATCCATGAATGGATTAATAAATTGTGGTACATGTATACCATGGAATATTATGCAGCCTTAAAGAAAGATGGAGACTTTACTTCTTTCATGTTTACATGGATGGAGCTGGAGCATATTCTTCTTAGCAAAGTATCTCAAGAATGGAAGAAAAAGTATCCAATGTACTCAGGCCTACTATGAAGCTAATTTATAGGTTTCATATGAAGGCTATAACCCAACTATAGCACAAGAATATGGGGAAAGGGGCGGGGGGGGGGGAGATTGGGTGGAGGGAGGGTAATTGGTGGGGCCACACCTATGGTGCATCTTAGAAGGGTACAGGCAAAACTTACTAAATGCAGAATACAAATGTCTTCCTACAAAAACAAAGAAAATGCCCTGAAGGCTATGTTAAATGGTTTGATGAAAATAGTTCAGATTGTATATGAAACCAGCACATTGTACCCCTTGATTGCACTAATGTATGCAGCTATGATTTAATAATTAAAAAATAAAATAAATGAAAAAATACCAAATCACACTAATAAGCAAAAAGACTCAAATTAAAATTATGAGGTAGAACTTTGCATTTCTTACTTTGACAAAGATTAACAAAGATATAGTCTACCCAATGTTAGACTGCAAGGAGAAAGATACATTTCATATGCTACAGGTGAAATATAATTTATAACAATATTCCTGTAAAGAAATATGACAGTATGTATAAAAAAGTGTAATGTTCATTTTCCACCCTAGATATGTATTCTCTGAGTATAATTATAAAGATGAGCGAAGACTTAGGTGCAAATTATATAATTAGGAAAAATGAGACACAACCTCAAGTCCAATAATAGGAGATTGATTAAGTTAATTATGGTACATTAAAAAGGTTGAATAATATTCAGTGATTAAATTATCTTGTAGAAAAATACAGAATGCTGAATAAAAAAGGGAAAAGAATAATACAATATGATTCCTCCTTTAGCTAAAAAATATATACACACATATAACATATAAATAATTTCTTCATGTATAAGAAACAAAAGACCACAAGAGTTTTAAAACATTACACATTAACCAGAGTTGTTCCTGTCTGACAATTTTTGTCTTTCCATTGGTGATTTTTATGTTTTCTGTGTGTGCTATAGTGAACATGGATGTTTTTACAATGGGGAGGGAAATCGTCTATTAAAAAAAAATGATTTGAGCACTTTAATGATGGGTACTAGCTTTTACTCACAGGCCAAAACCAGTTCTCCTCGGGGCTTCCTTCTCCTCACCCACCCTACCATACGTCCTCCTACGTCCTGCATGGCCACCCTGCCCCTCTGTTCACTTTGTACACAAGCACCTCTTTCTTCCTTTGAGCACTTTCCTGGATTTCTGGAATAAGGAACAGTCTAGAAGCCCCATCAGGACTTGAGGTTTGAGAGCAGCTTCAATCCTCTCCCCTAGACCCTGCAGGCATCCTGCCCACTGCACGCTCTCCTGAGCCACAGACTACGGCCCCTGAAGACAATGGAACTTTACAGCTTTCATGCAACAGACACCAAGCTGAAGTTCAGCTTGGTTAGAGCCAAGTGGCAGAGCCACTGGGCAGCCTGTGTGTCCAGGGACTGACAGGCGAGCCCGTGGAGTGGCAGTGGTCAGCCTGAGATGATTGTTTTTGCTGCCACACAAAAGTCTTACTGCAAGTATCACAGTTAATTGCACAGAACAAGGCTAAGAAGACATCGCCATTGTTCCCTGTGCGCATGCCCTAGACCAGCCCAGCTCCTGCAAGAGCGAGGAAGCGGACAGGGAGCAGGTGGAGTGGGTTCTAGGCCACAAAGCAGTGTGATCTGGAAAACTTCTGTTGGCCTCTCAGTCCCTGTTCAACTAGTTTCTGTCAACTAAAATCATTTCTAGAAGCCTTAATCCACGGAATGGATTGCTGCCTTCTCTCTGAAAAGCCCATTAAAAACGGAATGAAGGGCAGGCACCGTGGCTCACGCCTATAATCCTAGCTCTCTGGGAAGCCCAGGTGGACGGAGCTTGCGCTCAGTTTGAGACCAGCAAGACTCCACCTCTACCAAAAATAGAAAAACTAGCCAGGTTTGTGGCAGGTGCCGGTAATCCCAGCTACTGGGAAGGTTAAGGCAAGAAGGATGCTTGAGCCCAAGAGTTTGAGGTTGCTGTGAGCTATGAAGATGGTACTCCACCTAGGGTGACAGAGTGCGACTCTAAGAAAGGAAAGAAAGGCCGGAGGGAAGGAGGGATGGAGGGAGGGAGGGAAGAGAATGGTGAGCAAGTTCATTTTGAAGATGGGACAGTGAAAGTGAAGGTGTTTTCAGAGTAAACAGATCTAGATGGAGACCTTGAATGAGCAAGGGGCCACTGCAAGATTTGGGTGCATAAGGAGGGGTAAACGGGCGGCACCTGCGGCTCAAAGCAGTAAGGCGCTAGCCCCATATGCAGGAGGTAGCGGGTTCAAACACAGCCCTGGCCAAAACCCACAAAAAAACAAACAAACCAAAAAAAGGAGGGGGAAACAAAAAGAGGGAGGGTCTCAATCAGGTGAACAGGTTCAAAGACACAGTTCGTCCCCCCCCCTTTTTTGTTTTGCTGTGCCATCCCTAAGCTTGGGGTTTCTGCCTGTTTTCAGCACCTGCCTTGGTGGCTTGGGGAGAAAGGAGCTTCTCATTTGATTGGCATGTGAGCCAGGTTCAGGACCGCAATATTCAGCTGAGATCCACCAAATTCCTGTTCTGCACTCAGGATAATAGTTGGTATAACTTTATATTTAGAAGAAAATGTAATATAAAATCCATATGGGTTAACATTCTGAAGGTTGACTCATTTTCACATGTTTAAATTCAAGTTTTTGCTTGAGTGGCATACACTCAATGTGCTGTGTGCCTCTTTGCCATTCATCAAAACTTAGCCGTCCAATTCCCTGCTCTACTGAAAGTTTCCTTGAAGGAGTATAGAAAGGGCAGTGATTGGCGTGACCGAGAATCCTAAATCACTGAACATCACTAGACGCCAATGTGTCAGCACACACTCATTGTAACCTGTTCCTGATTCTAGTGGTTCTATTACTTTTACTTAACCTAGTGGATTAAGGAAGAGACTTGGAGCATAGTATTTGGAAGTGTGTGACTCACTTCTCTTACAGAGAAGGAAGGCCCTCAAATAAATCAGAGCACATCCCTACTCTCTTAAGACAACTCAGGGATTCTCAGCTGATCCAGGCAAGGTATGTAAGAAAATATGGCCACATCCCAGGAGAACCCAAGCAAAAGCCCTTTTATTCTGTAAAGCTGACTTCTGTTGCTTCAGTGAGTTTCTCCTTTTATTGCTGTATGAGACACTAAGAAAGTTGCATTCCTTTTGAGGAAGTAATCTCTATACTCATGTTTTAACACTTAGTAAAGGGGACTTCTCAGGATTTATCTCTTATTGATGGACTTCAGGAATATCCAATGTCTTCCTTGTCTCTTTTATGTTATGCTAAATTATAAGTGATAACCAAGCTGGCCATAGTGTTGTCATTTTAAATGATTTATCCATTTTGAAGAAGATCATAGAGGCTCTAGATCCTCTAGAATGATGATGGATCCCTGACATATTATAAGTTGGAATAAGAATTAAAAGAGTCAGTGTAACCTGGTTTCTTGTACCCTCAATGAACCCCAACAATAAAAAAAAAAAAGAATGAAAAGAGTGAGAAGAAAGGAAAGCTAGAAGTCTTTACCAAAGTAGCTTTGTTTTTGTCTTTTTTTCTAAGAAAACAAGAAGTTTCTTAAAATCATAGTCTTTTGGAGACTTCTCTATTAAAAAATAAATAGAAGTTCTTGATAAAGTAATTCCAAGTTGACTTTCTTTGATGAGTTTAGGCAAGCAAGAGAGAGATTTTCTCCCGACCTGAACACCTGGTTAAGTTCTCCCATTCTCTGTTCCCCTCACCTGAAAGCTCCCTTATTTAATTCAAGTCTTCCATTTTCTCTAGGTTTTCACTTGAAACTGTGGGGCTTCTGGGCAGTGCCTGTAGCTCAAAGGAGTCGGGCACCGGCCCCATATGCCAGAGGTGGTGGGTTCAAACCCAGCCCTGGCCAAAAACCGAAACTGTGGGGCTTCACTGCATGAAAGCCACTATGACCCACAAAACAGTCCTGGTCCTGGGTTCTCCATTCATGCAAATAATTTCTTAGATCATCTCATTCCTTCCACTATTGTTTGTAGGAAGGAGCTTTTTTTTTACAAAAAAAAATACAGCTCAATGTCTTGTGCCCATTTGCACTGAATCTCTTTAGATACCTGGGATATCTCAGAATGATCAGAATCAGTAGTAGCCACTGGCTAAGAATAAAGATGGAATCTAATTGAGAGAAATAACACCCTCATATTTATGGTAGATTGATTTTTGACAGCAACAACAAGGAAATCCAGTGGGGGGAAAGAACAGATTTTTAAACAAACAATGCTGAGAAAATTGTATATCCACTTGCAAGAAAATAAACTGGGACCTCACACTATACACAAAGAATTTACTTGAAATGAATAGGGGACTTAAATGTAAAAGCTAAAATATAAAACTTTAAAAATAAAAGAGGAGACAATCTTCAAGAACTTGGGTTAAGCAAAGATATCCTCAGTATAACACAAGAGTTATGATCCACAAAAAGGAAAGAATTAATAAATTGGACTTCATCAAAATCCAAAACTTCCCCCTTCAAAACACATTTCAAAATGAAAATGCAAGCCTCAGACTGGAAGAACTTTCTTTCAAATTACATGTCTGATAAAGGAACTGTATCCTGAATTTACAAAATTAATTTTTACAGTTTAATAAGGCAACCCAATTAAAAAATAGACCAAAGAAACAAGTAAGCATTTTGCCAAAGAAGATATCTGAGTGCCTACAAAGCAGAAAGATGGTCCACATCATTAATTGTTAGGGAAATGCAAATCAAAACCATAGGAGATGTTAAAACATACCCACTAGAATCGCTGTAACCAAAAGACACACAATAGCTAGTGTCGCTCCGAATATGGAGAAATAGGAACCTTAAAAGAGTGCTGGTGGGAATGTAAGATGGTGTAGACACTTTGGAGAAAAGTTTGACAGTTTCTTAAATGTTAAACATAAATTTATCATATGAGCAAGAGAAATGACAACATATGTCTGCACAAAGATTTGCACACAAATGTTCATAGCAGCACTATTCGTAATAGACTAAAAGTGGACACATTCCAGTGTTCATAAACTGGTGAGCTGGTAAAATGTGTTGTATAGATACAACGGAATACTCTCAGCAAAGAAAAAAAGAATTACTGATACATGCTACAATATTAATAAAATTCAAAAATGTTATTTTAAATGAAAACAGTAACACAAAAGACTACATATTGAATGTTCTCATTTATATAAAATATCCAGAACAAGCAAGTCTACAGAAACAGAAAGTAGATTAGTAGTTGCCTGGGGCTGTGGATATGAGCAAGAATTATCCTGAGAAAGGATAGGATGTGAGAGATTTTATTGGAGTGATGAAATATTTTAAAACTGGGTTATTGCAAGGTTGTGCAACTCAGTAAACTTATGAAAAAAAATCATTGAATTGTACACTTAAAATGATAAATTTCATTATATAAATTATACATCAATAAATTTGTTAAAAATCAGTAGCTACCAAAGAAAATTCAATAATAGATAATTATAAAGCTAAGTTCCCAATCTCAACTACAAAAGGTTTTCTATTCTTTGTTGACCCTAAGAGAGAAACCAAAAAAAGGAGAATAGTTTTCTAACTATAAATTATAGCAAATAATAAAGTATGCCTTTTCTGGAAGCATAGATTTCTTTGATACATTTTATTTTGCAGAGTGTATCCCACCTTAATAGATACTGATCCAGTCCTGAATTGGTTATTTTGAAGTCAGATGTTGAAATGATATTTTCCCCCCAAATCTTTTCCAAACATTAGAGAAAGAAGGAAGGAAACAAAGGAGGAAGGGCAGGACAGAGAAAAGGAGGAAGAAAGAAAAGCAAAACAGCTGGCAGAGTAGAAAGCGTTGCTACTTCAATTCTCAAAGCATTTGAAGCCCTTCAAGACAATCTCCAAGGTTGGAAAAGTTTCACAAAGTTGTCATCTTGAATTCCCACAGCACCCAACTCTTTGGGGCAGTTTTCAGGGAGAAGAAACCCTGTTATTCCCTTCCGTTAACAAACCTGCTCTATCACACTCTGTCCTCGATAAATGTAAACACAAGCTACACCCCAGGACTCTAAGAAATAGTCAGTCACCCCTGAGGTTGATTAATTCTAGGAGCCAACTCAAGTGGCCAAGTGCTTTATGATAGCCAGAGAAATTAGCAAACCATCACCTCCTCAGGGAAGTCCTGGCCCTAAGCAGACAGCAGCCTGTCCTTTGTCTGAAGATCCTGACCCCATACAGATTGTTCTTCATGAGGTGGTATGAGCTCTTTAACATTTCCTGTTTCCTTTTTTCCTTTAAGGTGAGTAGTTTCTGATCATTAGACAAGACAGTCAAGTTCTTCTAAAGTCAAAATGTTGCCAACATACGTCTGTGAAACAGACACCTGTGGCTGCATCTGTCCATGGTTAGCCCAGAAATGGTAAGTAAGGTATGTCTGTGTTTAACTGACTGTCAGCTTCTGTCACAGGATCCTAATCAATATTGCTTTCTATCATATTTGGCTAGAAGAAGAATTCAAGCCAGGCAGGACTTGTAAAGGAATGATGTTGGGCAGATGATTTGGGTTTCGTTCTCTTGTAAGAACTGAGATCTTTTCTTCCATAGGCTGGAGAAAGGGTGTGAGAAATGAGCCTCCTGCTAATACACACAAAAAGGGTTCTGGCAGCTGCTTGTTTTACCAAAAAAAGCTCTGAATGTCTATCAGACAAAAGGTCATTTGTTCCTTTGCAGACTCAATGATTCTATGGAATTGGCTAAGATGGTTCCAAAAGGTGTTTGGCCAGTGCAAATGTATGAGCTTGGAGAAGGGCTTGCCAAAACCTGTTAAGGTTTATAGAAGTCAAGAAGCCATGGAATTCCAGCTCTGGTCATATTTCTCAAGTTCAGCTTAACTTTTGTGCTTGCAATTGACTGGCTTTTTTGTATTTTGATTTTCATTAATACAGAAGGCTTGCTGTTGGCAATAATGCCTTGGAACGTCCTTGCTGGAGCTTAACATTTCAGCACATTTTGCCTTGCCTAATCATGGGTTGCAGTTTGCCAGGAAGGGACGTTTAATGCTTTCTTCCTAGAACTAGGTAGAACTATCCCCATGCAAACCTCAGCTAGTTCAAACAAAGCTTCTGTACCCACAAAGGGAGAGAAAAGCTGCTATAAATACTTTTACAGGCTGCATAGGTGATTTACAGCCCGCTTTAATAATCCTATGAAAAGGCACAGCTGAATGTTTTTAAGTTACATGCATACAGATGACTAATTAAATACACAGTTAAAAGTCTTGACCCAGCACAATTCTGACCATTAAAGAAATAAGTCTTGAATTCCCCTGTAGGCAAAAGTTTTGGGATGAATTTGTGAGTGAAGGGGTGAGAATGTGTTAGCGGCAGAAGGTGGACATCAATGACGATAGCATGTAGAGTGCAGAGGGAGAATTTAGATTCTGCTGGCTCACGTTTTCCATCCTCACAGCTCATGCTAATGACAACCCAGCAGCCACGTGAATACTGCACATGCCAAAGGCAGCTTCCTCTGACAGTGACAAGGATCGGTGGGAATGAATGGAAGTGCCTTTGGGTAGAGAAAGAATAGAAGCCCAGCCTTCCAGTTGGGAGGGTTCTTAGCAGCCTTGCTCATGACCCCACCTCATCAAACCCCTGTCCCTGCCCTGGATTTGCACTCTCCGAAACAGACTCAGAAGGAAACATTTTTCTTTTTTCAGCCACAGAACTAGTTAAAGGCAAAACCAGGATGAGGACCCAGAAACGACCTTTAGAACATTAACCTTTCAGAGACACCCTTCATTCCTAAGGCTGAGTTGCCAGGAGACACAACATATTTAGATGGGGGCGGGGGGGAAGAGTGGATTAGTGGAAGGAGAGTCAGGTAGGATATGATTCCAAAACTCAAAATATTTGCCAAACCATTTATCAGAAACATAAAAGGCCCTTTCAGTTTTCAGGTTCTTGGAAGGGTTTAGAAAAGGAGGGAGTGGCCCTTCCCATCAGGGGACAAGCCCCAACAGCACTTCCACCAACTCCGTGGAGCTTTCTCTGTTGGTTGGCCCCCTCACAAAGTCTGGCTCTGTACAAAACATTTGTAGAAACTCCCAGATCAGACTATGAAAGTGTGGCGTTAGAACACCGGGTCAGGAAGATGGGGTAGCATGCCTGGCGGGCTGCTTTAGGCAGCCAGTATTATTCCTCCTACATTGACCTACAATGTCAAGGTCACCTCCACACCTACAGGCTGCCCAAACAGAAATTGCTGCTGAGATTTTTTTTTTTTTTCCACTTGAACAGCTCTATCTGCTTTGCTGTTTCCCTTATGAGACTGAAGCCATTTCCTCGGCTCCAAAATATAAAGTAAGTTTCCTTCCCTCATTATATGTGAAACTCACAGCCTGGCCGTTTGTTGCTTCTGCTTAGAAATGCTGCCCTCACCTTCCAAGGATTTTCCAGCCCTTTCATCAATTAATTTCAGTTCATTATTCCAGTTTGAGCTCTGATGTCACTTCCAGTCAAGGAAGTGTTTCCAGTCCCCGAGAATACGTTTAAGGTCCTCACCTCTGCTCCACAGGAGGCTGTGCATATGCCTGTCACAGAGAGCACTCAACTCTTACAATTGTCTGGATTCAGGTTGATTTAACTGTGTTCTTTTATTAGCCATTATATTTCTAGCACCACTGCGATGCCTGACACACAGCGGGATGCCTATGCTATGCAAATACTAGTTAAATGTTCAAATGTTCCTTTCTTTTTCTCCACCTCTCCGTCACTTCTATATCTGAAAAAAAATTAATAGGCTATATTTTTTTTCATTTAGAATTTAAAAATTAAGACTGAGTGCAGTGGCTCACACCTGTAATACTAACATTCTAGGAGGCAAAGGCAGGAGAGTCACTCAAGGTTAGGAGTTTGAGACTAACCTGAGCAAGAAAGAGAGAGAGAGAGGCCCGATCTCTACAAAAGATAGACAAAATTAGCTGGGTGTTGTGGTGCACACCTGTAGTCCCAGCAATGTGGGAGGCTGAGGCAGGAGGATTGCTTGAGCCCAGGAGTTTGAGATTGCCATGAGCTATGCCGAGACCATGGCACTCTAGCCCAGGCAACAGAGCAAGATACTACCTGAAAATAAAAAAAGAATTTTGAAATTATTTCACTCTAAACTTAGAGATATGGGAGAAAATTACTGAATGTGAGGATTGCATTAGTTTTCTGGGACTGGCACAGATTTAGGTGACTTACATAATTGTCTCACAGTTCTGGAGGTTGGAAGACCAAAATCAAGGTATTGGAAGGGTTGGCTCCTTCTGAAGGCTGTTAAGAAAGGTTCTGTTGCAGGCCTCTCTCCTTGGCTCATAGATGGCTATCTTCATGTTCACGTGGAATTCTCCTTTATTCTCCCTTATTCCCCCTTATTCAGATTCTCCCTTCTTATGAGGACACCAGTGTTATTGGATTCAGGCCTACTCTAATGACCTCAACTTTAACTTCATTAGCTCTACAAAGACCCTATCGCCAAGTAAAGTCACATTCTGAGGTACTAGGAGTTAAAACTGCAACATATGGATCTAGAGACAAAATTCAGCCCTTCAGCCCATAAAAGGAATAATAGAGGTTATTGCAATCCCAGATGTCCACTTTAAAGACAAAAATCACAACAGAATAAAAATTCTTAACTTTTCTAGATATGATCACTTTTCATGGACTTGGAAAACCAGGCTGAGCAGCATAATCTTCTCCAAACTGGAAGGCTTAGGATTCTCAGGGCTCTCTAGTAGAGTGTTCTATTAGAACACGAGGTGTTCTAGAAACACTCGGTTTACAGACACCCCCTGAGCACCTGCCCTGTAAGGAGGAACTCTACCCCTCCCCACCAATCATTCACATGACAATGACCAGAAGCAAAAGGAACTGAGTTTTCCAAGTAAGTGATGAGAGTTTCCATTCCTTGCTCTAAACTCACACTATTTATTTCTAGAATAATAGTGAAATTGTAATGTGAGCCATATGAGCCCATCGGTCGTTAGCCCATCGGTCACATGGTATGAAGAAGGTCAAGTGTGACCCTATTCCGATGCAAACCAGTGAATAGTCAGTTAAGATCACTTGGAACTAAACTGCTCCTCTATATGCTGACTCAGTCTTTCTTCTTCATGTCCCTTTCCCTTCCCAGCAAGGCCAAAAACAGGCAGACCACTCTTCTGCTTCCTTCTGTGTCAATTTGCCTTTGTTTAATTGTGAGTGATGTTGAGCATCTGTCTGTAAGTTTATAAGGCAGCCATGTTTCCTCTTTATATATGAAGGAAGGTTGCTCTCAACATGGTCTATTTTTTCTAATTTTCGACTTTGCTTATGGATTTTTCTCTAGCAAAATTTTAAATCTTACCTAGTCAAGCAATGAGTCTTTTGGTTTTATCTTTTCTTTCTATCTTTTAATTTTCTCACAGGTTCTCCCGGGACCCTCCCTGACTCCCTAGAGCCATCTTCTGTTCTCTGTCTTCCACACCAAGAGGTGTTTATATCTGACCTATTAGATGTCTTAAGGAACTGCACAGGCTCTTTAGGTATAGGTGTTTTTTCCTCAGGGAATGACTTTGTAATATCCTACGTAAGATGCATTTAATACCACCAAATAATGCTTCTATCTTAGTGTTTATAATATTTTATATGATTGCCTGGGTGGATATCTGTGTCTCCCACCAGACAACCTACAAGGAGGCACAGATTGTGTCTGCACAATGACTGGCAAACAATAGTTATTTAATAAATGCTCCCTTGAATACAATCCCTAGGGCCTCTCCTCTCCCTTGATTGCCTTTATCCTTTAAGCACCCTCATCCTGCATGTTAGTTCTCTCAAGTCATTCAGAGCTCACCACCTGATACATCCTTAGCCCATTGGTCACATGGTATGAAGATGGTCATGTGTGACCCTATTCCAAACACATTTTTGTCAACAAAAATGTTGTAAGGACTGAATTCTTTAGAGTACTCAAAATCCATTTGTAGTCCTACTCTGTCTACTTGTGAGACTGAAACAGATTAAGTGATTTTTTTTTTACCCCAAACCTTGACTTTTTCTTAAGTTAACCTTTGCTTTCCATTTCTTCTAGGAGTCATGCAATCGATAAAAGACTCATCTTTAGTGACATCCATTTTGCTGTTACTGTTCAGAAAGAGGCAAAGCTTGACCTGTTTTAGGAAAGTAGTACTATAAAAAAAGATTTTATACACCTTTTTGTGTGGCCAATAAATGGAATAATAATGGGACCTTTTTCTCATGGTACACATGTGGCAACCACTTACTCTCACCCACTTGTTTTTCCTTCTCCACTTACCTCTCCTGAGAAAAGAGAAAACAAATGCTTGTTGAATTACTCTAAATCTAGGAAACCAAATGCAATGATTTGTCCAAAATAAAGAACCCCCCGCTTTGTTTGTCAGCCCCACCTTGGCAACCCCAGGCTGCTGGTCAGATGCTGGGCAGCTTACGAAGAGAGAGAATGGGAAGAATGAAGTGGGATGCATCTGTCAAATCCAGCACAAGTTTGCTTTTGGATTTGCTATGAAAGTGACTCATTTCACAAACAGCACAGCCGCTGGAGGAGGCAAGCCCTGTCAGATTTGATGGATGGCTGTGTATCTCTGGATCTCCTGCAGTTGTTGGGTGGATAGGCTTCAGGGCCAAGCAACCATACCAAGTCTATCTTAAGTCAATAAGAGATATGAGAGCTCTTTCTACCAATAGTAAAAATAAGGCAAAGTTCTTTAAATTCTGGGACTCTAGACCCACTCTACACACTGACCCAGCCTGCCTTTTGACCACATCTTCACATAGGATCTATTTGAGTGCCCCTGCTATGCAAGGTGAGTTCTGGGGATTCACTCTGCCTTGCATAGAGCAAGGTCAATCTTTCTTGGTCCCCAAACAGGAAATCTTGGATGGAAGAATGAATAAGTGATGGTTGTTTGGGGGAAAGGATGGAATTCTGGCAAATGTGAGTTTGCGAGTATAAATCAGTGGCTTGGATAATGGCCTTCTAGTTGCTTCCCTTGCCCCATTTCTAGCAGAAACACTGCCAACAGAACAGCTCCTGGTGGGATTAAGCAAAGAAAGCCTAGAATGATCCCCCATGGGCTGTTTGCAGTTAAGAGGGCACAGCCAGTGCCAAGCTTACCTCCACCTTTACCTCCCCTCAGGCTTAAGGGGCACTGGGGTTTCCTCTGCTCTGACTTCCCAACTCTTAGAACGCCTGAGTTCTGATTAGGAAAAGCACTGATCTTGACAGAGAAAATGTGATTGGAAGAACTCCAGAAAAGTCTTCTCAGATACATCTGCATATCCTTCTCCTTGTCCCCATAGTCTCTGAAAGCTCCACTGTAAAACACAACACGTTGAAGGCATCCATGAAAATGTAGTCATAAAAGGGATAAACGCTAATCCATCACCCCAATGCATACCTTACTTCTACATAGTTTATCACGCTGGCCAGGTATTTCTAATACCTCAAGGCCAGGAAAACAGAAGAGGTTAAGTGCTGACACAACAGTTGGAGTAGAAATCTGGAAAAAGAGTGGATAGGGCTCCTAACTGGACTGATGTCAATGGGTGATCCTGAGTAGGCAGAAAATGGCCCTCAGTGACAATGGAAATAAAAGGAGACTTGAACAAACTGAAAATAATATTCTCCAAAGCAGCTGTGAGCAAAAATCTGTCCCAGAAGAGTTGCCCATCAGTCCCATTCACTTCTGCAATTTAGGAATTCATTCATTCATATGTCCACTCAACAAGCATTTTCAGAATGCCAGTTATAAGCCCCGAAAAAGTGTCAGGGGCGGAGCACTGGGTGGCTTTTGCTTCCATAGAGTTTTCGTGGTCTGGCTTTTCCCACTGCCTACTCCTTCTGGTCCTCCTCCCGGTCAAGTCCTGCTCCTGCTCAGCATGCAGCCCCTCAGAGTGTCATCCTTTCTACCTCAGTATGAGGAAAGTTCCTGGGAGACAAGCTCTTTGCTGTCAATGAAAACTACAAGGTGCTTTTCACATGGCTCTTAACTTAGTCCAGGACTGAAGAATCACAGACTTGCTGAGGGCCCCCACCTCCAGTTTCTAACACCCCATGTCAAATCCCAGGACCCTCCTCCAGGCTTTAGTGCTTAGAATCACAAACTTCCCTTCCTTCTTTTCCCTGGCTTGAGCCCAGCTCTCTCTCTTGCAGTTTAACCTTCCTAGAGCATTAGGAATCTTTATTTCCTGTCTGGATTCCAGGTCCTTTCCTCCTCACATCAGAGCTACTCCATGGCCATTGCTTGCTCTGCTGATCTGGCCTGGACCTCCTCACAGAAAGCTTCCAGCAGAACTTCTCCCTGCAAAATTGTCCTGAGAAAGTGCCCGCTTCCAGAACTCCCTGAGCCCTCTGCCATCTCTTCCTTCTTTCCTCCCATCTTCCCTATTATCTTATATTCTTTTCTTTGAAGGCCTCACTCTTAAGACTCCAATTAGTTTAGACCCTCCTGACAAAATGTTTGGCACAGGAGGACTGACCTCACTTAGAAGCTTCATAGAAATAGACTCTTGGGCTCTACCAGAGACCTGTTGAATCAGCCTATGCATTTTAACAGGTGATTGATAAATGCATATGACTTTTATAAGTACAGACTTAGATCTCTTCTCCCAGTGACCCCACTCAAGAATGTTCATCCTCTGTCCCCTAAGTTTAAATCTAACTCTGCTCCCTGGATTTCTGGGTGCATCAGACCAGCCTGGCAGTGCTGTCAGCCTTCAGACCCCAGACCAAGAATTTGTAACAACTATTCTTTTAAATAGACTTCACTTTAAAAACAAACAAACATCAACAAAAAAAAAAAAACGATATGGAATAGTCTTTTCAAAATCCCTTTGCAAGGTCAATATGTCAGGGAGAAGGGGCATCTTAAAGGCTCACTCTGTATTTTTAAAAACTTTTTATTTTAAGAAAATTATAGATTCACATGTAAGAGAGAGTATAGAGAGATGCTCTGTACCCATTGCTCAGTTTCCCCTAATGGTAACACCTTGTGTAATTGAAGTTCAGTATCACAACCAGGCTACTGATCTTGACACACTACAACTGTATTAATGTTTTACCAGTTTTTCAAGCACTTATCTATATATGTCTTTCTATGGGATTTTATTATGGGTGTAGACCCATGAGGCCACCACCACTGCCACAGTACAGAACAGTATAGAACATCACTAAGATACCTTGTGCCACCTATTTATAGCCACAGCCACTTCCTTCCCTACTCCCACCACCTCCCCCAGGCAACCTTTAATCTGCTGTATCTATAGTTTATTATTTTAGGAATTTTATTTCTCTGTGTGTGTGTATATATGTGTGTGTGTGTGAGTGTAGTTGATCCTTGAACAACATGGGAGCCAAGGGTGCCAACCCCTGTGCAGTAGAAAATCCACATACAACTTGATTCCCCAAAAACTAAACTACTAATAGTCAATAACAATATTATTATATTAATGATAATAATAGTCAGCTAATACTATTAACAAAGCTTTATCTACAACTTAAATGGTTGATTAATACATGTTTTGCATGCAAGGTCTGACAATTAAGTTCAAGAACTCATCCTAGTGTTGGTGGGACTGCAAACTAATACAATCTTTTTGGAAGGAAATATGGAGAATCCTCAAAGAACTCATATTAGACCACCCATTTGATCCTGCAATACCATTACTAGGAATCTACCCAGAAGAAAAAAAATCATTTTATCATAAGGACATTTGCACTAAACTGTTTATCACAGCTAAATTTACAACCCCACTAACCCAGGAATGGATTAACAAGGTGTGGCATATATATACCATGGAATTCCATTCAGCCATTAAAAAAGATGGAGACTTTACATTTTTTTGTATTAACCTAGATGGAGGTGGAACACATTCTTCTTAGTAAATTATCATAATGGAGAAGCAATGTACTCAATCCAATGTACTCAATTCTAATATGAAGCCAGTAGATAATCTAATACATGCCCACATAAGAGAAAAACTCAAATCAATTCATGGTGGGGGATAGAGAAACAAAGGAGCAAGGAGAGGAGAGGAGTGGGGGAGATGGGTGTGCTATCACTTAATGGGCACAATGTTAGAGTGTATGGCACACTTCTTGGGCAAACATGCAAACTTGGGTACAGTGCAAACATTGTGCCTTCAATTAACTGAAACAATAAAAAAAAATAAGTAATCTTCAAAGTACTCCACTTCAGAAGCTATTCACTGACCCCAGTGCCTACTCCACCCTTCAAAGCAATTTTGGAACACTTTTTATAAAATGACCATCAGAGCTATCATCATACAGCACACAAAAACACACAACAACAATAATGATAAACACTGAACAAGACACCACCCCCTGTCAACACAAATACATCTGTGAGACATTGATATAGCAAGGTTATGAAAACTTTCTGAGTTGTTTGTACAGTGCTTCCAACGTGAGCATACAGTGGTAAGTTTGTAAATTTAATTGTCCAACCTCATACAATAACAGCTCTGATGGCAATTCCAGAATTTAGAATGATAAATACTTTTCAGAAGATTTTCAATTGCTCAGATCTATGAGAGAAATCACTATCAATGGCAGCAATAGTCTTACAAAATATATTTCTTAAATCAATATTACTTCTTGATTTATGGACTACGGAATGGATGTTGTGTTAGCAGGCATGAAAACATCAGTCTTCTTATATATCATCAGAGATCTTGGGTGACCAGATGTATTGCCAATGAATAGTAATATTCTACAAGAGTTCTAAAAGTGCTTTTAGGGGTGGAGTTGGTGTTGTGTCAGGCCATAGCTTCCCAAGAGAGGTACTTTGAAAGTGACTGTAGTTAATTGATATTCAGCAGTGAGGTATGTAGCACTTTGTGTAGGATGAGTTTGCAAAATTAATTGTCAGACTTTGTATACACTATATATGAAGAATAAAATAAGCCATAAGAAAGAAAATCTGATTAAGAAAATCATAAAGAAGAGAAAATATATCTACTATTCATTAAGAGGAAGTGGATCATTATAAAAGACTTCATCCTTGAAATCATCATGTTGAGTGGACTAAGGAGGAGGTAGGAAAGAAGGGGTAGATTTTGCTGTCTCAGGGGTGGCAGAGGTAGTATATAAGTGGACCTGTGAAGTTCACACCAGTGCTGTTAAAGGATCAAATATGTACACATATAAACACACATACACAGGGGGTATAATAGGTTTTGTTGCAGACCACCACAATAATACAAAAGTCACATAAAGCAAGTTACAATAATATTTTTTGTTTTCCAGTAGATATAAAAGTTACATTTACATGTACTTTACTCTATTAAGTGTGCAATAGCGCTAGATATATAAAAATGTACATAACTTAGTTTAAAAATAATTTATTGCTTAAAAGAAATACTAACACTCATCTGAGCCATCAGTAAGTTACAGTCCTGGTGCTGATAGAGGGTCATCCCTCAATGTTGATGACTGCTGACTGATCAGAGTGGTTGTTGCTAATGACTGAGGTAGCTCTAGCAATTTTATAAAATAAGACAACAGTGTGTTTTGCTGTATATATTAACTCTTCCTTTCCCCAAATATTTTCCTGTAATATGTGATACTGTTGGTAGCATTTTACCCAAAGCAGAACTTCTTTCAAAATTGCAGGCAATTCTCTGAAATCCTGCCACTGCTTTATTAACTAAGTTCATATAATTTCCAAATTATCTGTTGTTATTTCAACAATGTTCACAGCCCCTTCACCAGTAGATTCGATTTCAAGTAACCACTTACTTTGCTCATCCATAAGAAGCAACTCTTCATCCATTCAAGTTTGATCATGGTGGCGCCTGTGGCTCTGCAAGTAGGGCACTGGACTCATATGCCGAAGATGGTGGGTTCAAACCCAGCCTTGGCAGAACTGCAAAACAGAAAAATAGCCGGGCATTGCGGCGAGCACCTGTAGTCCCAGCTACTAAGGAGGCTGAGGCAAGAGAATCACCTAAGCCCAGGAATTGGAGTTTGCTGTGAGCTGTGTGACACCATGGCACTCTACCGAGGGTGACAAAGTAAGACTCTGTCTCTACAAAAAAAAATAATAATAATAATAAAGTTTGATCATGAAATAATTCAGTGGCATATTCAGGTCCACTTCTAATTCTAGTTGTCCTGCCAATCCCACCACATCTGCAGTTACTTTCTTTCCTAAAGTCTTGAACTCATTCAAGTTATCCTTGAAGGTTGGGATAAATTTCTTCCAATATCCTGTTAATACTGATATTTTGACCTCCCCCTATGAATCATAAATGTTCTTAATGGCATTTAGAATGATAAATTCTTTTCAGAAGATTTTCAGTTGCTCAGATCTATCATAGAAATCACTATCAATGGCAGCAATAGTCTTACAAAACATATTTCTTAAATCAATATTACTTCTCAATTTATGGACTACAGAATGGATATTGTGTTAACAGGCATGAAAACATCAATCTTCTTATATATCATCAGAGCTCTTGGGTGACTAGGTGTATTGCCAATGAATAGCAATATTTTGAAAGGAATCTTTTATTCCTTAGCAGTAGGTCTCAACAATGAGCTTAAAACTAATAGTAATCTGTACTACTAAACAGATGTGCTCTCATCCAAGCTTTGTTATTCCATATAGAGCACAGGCAGAATAGATACAGCATAATTCTTAAGAGTCCTAGGATTTTCATAATGGTAAACCATTATATAAAATTTATATTCATTATATATACTATTAATAAATATAAATACAATCCACATGTAATATATAAATATATATACTTTATTTTTGATACAGAGTCTCAGTCTGTCACCTTGGCATTATCATAGCTCACAGCAACCTCAACTCTTGGGCTCAGGAGATTTTCTTGTTTCAGCCTCCTGAGTAGCTGGGACTACAGGCACCACCACAACACCTGGCTATTTTTTTCTATTTTTAGTCGAGACAGGGTCTCATTCTTGCTCAGGCTGGTCTTGAACTCCTGAGCTCAAGCAAACTACCTTCCTCAGTTTCCCAGAGTGCTATGATTACAAATAACATATTAATTACCACATATATTAATAATTATATAATGTATACATATTTGTGTGTATATATATGTGCATATATATATAATATACAGTAGAACCTCCATAGTTGACCACCTTCCTAAATTTTCCACCTCCTTTAGTTGACCTAATTTTCTAAGACCAGACATGTACCACATGTACTTCAATGGCAGTTTCTTATGTTGACTACCTACAAATATTGACCAGTTTGTTACAGTCCTTTATCAAATTTGATCAAATTATAGAGGTTCTACTGTATATATAATCATAGAATATGTGCTGTTTTGATTTTGACTCAGCATAGTTCTCTGGAGATTCACCTATGTTGTTGTGTACACCAGTAGTTCATTCTTTTACACTGCTAAGTAGTATTCCATGGTATAGATATACTATAGTTTTTTAAACCATTTACCTGTTGAAGAACATTTGGGTTCTTTCTAGTTTTTAACTATCACAAACATAAAGTTGCTATGAATATTCCTGAACAGATTTTTGTGGGAACATAAGATTTTATTACTCTGGGATAAATGCCCAAGAGTTCAGTTTGCAGGGTCATATGGTAGTTGTATGCTTACTTTTGTAAGAAACTCCCCTATTCTTTTCCAGAATAGCTATACTTTTGTACAGCAATGTATGAGTAATCCTTTGCTCTACATTTTAAATGTCTTTACTTGACTAAATGTCAAGGTACCATTCCTTTCAATAACTTCCTTTAAGCATCCAAAGAAACAATAGCAGAAAAGGAAACACTTGCCCTCTTTAAGTTACTTGTATCTGATTTATGCCCCTGTCTCCTAAAAGGCTCTCTGCCCATACTCACTTTGATTCCGTCGTCTGGCTTCATGTTTTTTCCCTCCTTTGGGTCCCTTCCAAATCACTTATCATCATTGGCTACAATTCCTTTGTGTCTTGTTCTGATTTTAATCTGCTAATCCTCCCCAGATGCCGTGCCAAGCCCCAGCATTACAGTCAGGTCTGCAAGCACTGCTCATGACTCAGTACCTTGGACAGAAGAGCTGGGCCTCTGGCCCTAGGCCCCCAGGCCACTGCTAGCCCCTCATTCTTTCCTGGCCCAAGGCACAATTCTATCTCCATGCCTATTTTGCCAGGAGCAAAACAGAATGTGGGAATGGCAGAGAGTCCAAGCTGGAATTGGACAAGACTAGGACAGGAACCTGCTGACAGGAATGTCGCAGCAGGGGATGTATACAGCCTTAGTCCTGGGGATTTTACCATTTGGGCCAGGCCTTTCCTCAATTCTAAGCATAATAAGTGTAAGTGTTAACAATGCTAGTAATAATTTGCTGAGTATTTGATATGGACCAGGGACTTTTGAAAAATACCCTTTCCATGTATTAGCTCACTGAATCCTTACAGCCACACTACAAGGATATTTCTGTTCCTGTCTCCATTTTACAAGAGAGGAATCTGAGGCCTGAGATCACACAGCAGTTTACATCAAGATAGACTCTTCAGAGCCCACGCATTTAACCCCATTAATTTATTCTCTCCCAAATGTGTGAAACTCTGCAGCTCAAGATCCTAAAAACATTAAGAAAGAGTCCAGTTCTTATGTCCACAGGTCTCTTTCTCTCTTCCTACTGATTCATCCCCAAATTATCTGTGAGCCCACGTGGGCGTGAAGGGAGCATTTGCAGGCAACAGCTTGTGCAGCCTGTTAATAAATTTTTGGCTCTTGTCTTAAGAGTCAAATGACAGTGCCCAGTTCATACAAGCCAATGTAGTCTGGCAACTTACAAATTCTATGATAAAAGAAGACAATGAATAGTTGCTGCCCAACCAAAAAAATGCAAAGAGATGTGGTATGCAACAAGCTTCAGGCGAGGGATGAAGGCAAGCATGCCTCTCGACCACCTGCTCACAAAACTGCAGCATACCACAAACTAGCAAGGACACAGTGCAGCTTCATGGAATACCACAGCCCCAAATGCATATTTGTCACATACCACTCACTCTTCCAACATGCATTCCACATGCCCCAGAATTCTGCAACTCGTGCTGTTTTGCTTTCTGATGAGACAGCCTGCTGACAGTAAACACTTCTTGACAGAGGACCTCTGCTCCCAAGCTGAATGTTATTTGACCTATGTGTTAAATTATTTTCCCTCTCACTAGTAAGCCACAGCTCCATATTCTTCACACACCCCAGCCTTCATGGCCTGCTAAATATTCTGTCTTGTCCCAGAGAAGATTACCTTCCAGATGATTCCCTGCTTCCTTGACCCGGCTTGTCATGGGACCGCCTGACACTTAAGGCTGCCAAGAACAATTTGCAATTCTTGCAATAAACATACTGGATGCTTTTTCTGGCTTTCTCTGACACTCAGGGAGTCCCCACCTTTCCTGGGCACATACCATCCCTACTTGTCCCTCCCACTATGTTTTAATTTCCTCATGGGGTAGTGCCACTAACTCTTGCAAGCTGCTCTTTTCCCTAAGGCAAGTTGTTTGGCCTTGACAGTGTTATCTACTGTATATGGTCTAAAACAGAAAGTTAGGAGTTAAGAGTCCAAAAGTTTTGATTTCCAGTCTTGACAAGTCTAGGTACCAGTAGTGTTCAAAATCACCATGTTACCAATAATTCACGTCAACCATAAAAGTTCCTGGTGCAGTGTTCATTAATAGGAACATCCCTCAATATCAGCATCATTTCCCAATGTCTGATTTCACTGCCCAAAAGCAACAGATGTCTTCTTTTTATTCAATGACTCCTCCTTTGCTTTATTTTCTTCTTTTATCTCTACTTTTTATATGTGCGGTTTTATATGTTTCACGTATCTTTACAAACTGGTTTTTAATCTTAGTTCTGATTATCAATGGTGGAAGGAAGAAAGGAAGAAAGTAACAAAGAAAGAAAAATAGAAAAGAACAACAGAAAGAAGGAAGGAAAGAAGGAAGGAAGGAAGGGAGGGAGTAAGGGAGGGGAAAAGATGCAACAAAGTTAAGAAATTTTTGACAGAACTCTGCCCACAGCAAAGAAACTCAGAATGCCTCCACAAATTTACCTTTCTCATCTAAGTGAAGCAAGGGGTGACCAAGGGGAAGAAAGCACCTGATAGTCACAGGTAAGGAATTAATAGCTCAGATTTCTTGCGTTTTGTGTGTATCTTCGTAGGTGAGTTAAACTTTCTGCTTCTCTATTTGTAAAACAAAGTGGGAATTATGAAACTAGACTATTTTACTAAAATAGGATAATGTCTTCCAAAATGCCAGCATTACAAATAAAAGGTAGCATTGTTAGACTGAATTAAAAACTGTTCCAAGAGACTCAGCCGTGGGGCAGCGGGTCAAGAGCAGAGGAAGAGATAACAACAACATGCCCAAGAGTGAGAATTCTTAGGCAGCTAAGAATTCAGAGCCTCCAAATCCCATTATGGTGCTATACCAGGGCTACCTGAATCTTCTCCTCTGGGATCCTGAAAATGAAGAATTCCCTGAGACTCTGCTGATGGACAGAATCTGGGACCAGGAAATGGGGTACCATTTGCACCACTTGACTATATTGGCCTCAGTCTTACTAGTGGCTCTAAGTTTCTCTGGTAAAATTTTATTCAACTCACCTGGATTTGTGGATAAACTGAAATGCATAACCAAGGCTCTGACTGAGGAATTGAACTCCAAGCCTGAAGAAGCTATGCTGACCGTGAGTGAATAAGTGTCTCAGGAAATTCATTATGGCCTCGAGGACCTGGGCTTTACTGCCCTAAGCAGTGAAAACGCAGCATGTCTTATAGGACAACTCTAGAACATCACCAAGAAAGAAAACCGTGTTCGTAGTGTCATTGATCAGCGCCTCCTTTTGTTTCTCAAATGCTGTTTGGTTCGTGGCATGCAGGAGTCTCTGCTACACTTCCCCGAAGATCTTAATCACATCGAAGGAGAGTTGACAGAACTAGGCCAGAAGTTTGTCAAGCCGATGCATCACAATCAGCAGGCATTTGGCCCATACTATGCTGAGATCCTTAAAAATGTCGATTCTCTAGCTCAAGCACAAGAAACGGAAATGGAACCTATCTGATAGTGCTGGACTCCAGCCATGGCAACAGGGACCCAGAAGAGAGGACTCAACATGTTCCTGGGATGATATCACCTGTGGCCAGCAGAGAAGCCAGGCATCTTCCTCACTGGAATACAGGGCTGTAGAGCTCAAGCATGTAAACACGGGCTGACCAAACCCCCTTCATTAATAAACTTCTGAGTTGCAAGAAAAAAAAAACAAAACTGTTCCAAGCAGTATGCTAATTATAGGAACAAAAGAATCATTTGTCACTACCATGTAGAATCACAAATGCTAATTCCAATTTAGAAAGTGTCCTTTTTAGTTCTGATTAAAAAAACAAACATGATAGTTATGGTAGTGAGTACAAACACTCCAGAGTACTCCAGAAACCTTCCTCACTTATGCCCTGCTCTCTTCCCACTGGAAAGCCCCAAACCTATTTCACATTTAGGGGATTTTGTTATGTGGCCTCTTAATCTCTTCTGCCCTTCAGACTGCTGAATCTTCTTGAAACTTTCTCCTATTGTTGGCTTCTATGACACTATTCTTTGCCTGTTTCTCACCCCGCCCCCACCCCATCTTCTTGCTTTCTGTTGCTGAGTCCCCTTTCTCTAGCCTAAATGTGGCCTCTTCTCTACTCACTCTACATCTGCTCCCATTCAATGTTTCTGTGTTGGGGACACTATTGGCATGATGACTGGGGCAATTCCTTCTGTAAGATGGTCCCTTACATTTCAAAACATGAAGCATGCATGGTCCTCACTCATACATGTCAGCAGTGCCACCCTGAGTCATTGTCACTACCAAAAGCATCCTCACATATTTCAAAATTCGCCTTGGTGAAAAATTCTGTGCCATTTTACTATACCCAACCTAAATATCTCCCCTGTGCTTTAGTCTATTGTCAACTAGATATTTTTAGTTGGATGATGCAAAAAAAAAAAATGACGTTTCTGCCTGAGGCAGAATCCATTATTGCCAACTTCCCCAAATCTGATTTTCCTCCTGAATGTCTACCTTTTTTGTCCATGCATCATCATCAAAGCTGGAAACCTGGGTATCAACTTCCACTCTAAAAATCCCACATCAACCAATCTCCAAATCTGTTCCATTTTACCTCTTGAACACTTTGGTATCCATCATTTCTTCATCTCCATATGATAACTATCTCTTTCCTGACCCACTAATTCTCAGCATAAGGATCCTCAGCCTCCTGGTTGGCCACGAAAGACCTCCCAATAAGCTGCAAAATGATCAAATAAGTTTAGCAGGATCTGTTGGATACTTCTAAACTCGTATTTTTCTCATCTTGAATGAAAACGGGGCAGTGCCTGTGGCTCAAAGGAGTAGAGCACCGGCCCCATATGCCGTAAGTGGCGGGTTCAAACCCAGCCCTGGCCAAAAACTGAAAAAAATAAACCTCTTTAAAAAAAAATGTGGTTCCATTTGGAGTCTTCAATCTCTAAATTCTTTTATTACTAGAGAGTGAATTCCTGAAGTAGCTGTGTTGAGATATCTTTTGGCCCACATATGAGGTAGGGTCAAAAAGTTTGTGCCCCACTCTCCTGGACAGTAGGCTCCTCAGTGTGCAAACTCCAATCTCATTACCTCCCTCACTCCTCTCTTCACCATTCTCCTCTCTAGTCTCAGAATTATCTTTTCTAAGATATTTACTTGACATTGCCACTCTTGCTGAAGTTTCTTCAATGACTTTTTATCACCCAAAATATACATCTCAGATGACCACATGTGAAATTTCAGAGTGTGGCCCCTCTCTGTCTCTCCAACCTCTCTCTTCCTTAGTTCCCAAACTTCACACAAAACCAATACCAAATTCTTACAGTTTCCCAGCTATACCTTACAACTGTGCTTTTGCTGTCTCAGCCTAGAATTATCCTCTGCCATTCTGATTTGATTTATGTTTTAAAAGTTTTCATTCTGTCCTGTGTTGAGGGCAGACTTTAGGGGAACAAGAGAGAAGCAGGGAGATCAAAGCTGAGGGGATTTGACTCATGGTGAGAGCACGGAGGATGAAGAAGAATGTTTGATTCTTGTATATTTTTAAGGTATCCATTTTATATATTTCACATAAAAGTCTACCTAGAGGAAAAAAGACACAAATTCAAACTGACTTTTCCTATTCTCTTACTCAACACAACAACATTCAATACAGTCAGACTTCTGTGTCCAAATGTGAGAGGGAGGGTTTTCTCCCCACCACCAAGTGAGCAACAATTTCTGTAACAAACACCAGCAGGATATCCTCCAACTCAGTTCTGACACTGTCAACCTAGAGATAGCATCAGATCCCGTAGATGGACACTGCCCCCACTTTGGGTACCTATTGAAAGCCTCATGTTGTTTCACCTGTGCTTCAGCTATAAGTTGGAGTTCTCAGGACCTCCTTCTTGGGCTTAATTAATTTGCTACAGTGGCTCACAGAACTCAGGGAAACACTTGTGTTTACTGCTTTATTATTAATATAAGGGATATTAAAAAGGATACAGATGAGGAATGTATAGGGTGAAGTATGTGGGAAGGGGCACTGAGCATTCATGGGTTGCAACCCTCCAGGAACCTCTAGGTATTCAGCTGTCCAGAAGTCCTCCAAATCAAGTACTTTTAGATTTTTAATGGATATTTCATTAAGTATGCAAGACTGACTAAACCACTGGCCATTGGTGATCAAATTAGACTTCAGCTTCCTCCCCTTCCCTGAGGTTGGAGGGGTGAGGCTGAAAGTTCCTGCCCTCTATCCTGCCTTGGTCTTTTCTGTGAGCAGCCTGATCCTGAAGATGCCTAAGGGCTGCCAGCCACCAATCAATCATTAGCACAGAAAAAGACTTCACTCTGGAGACTAAGGATTTGGGAAGTTGTATATCAGGAAACAGGGATAAGGACCAAATGTGTATTTCACAATATTACACCTACCAAAATCTTGGTCCTACTTGACTGATGGGAAAAAATGAACGATGAAATCATTCTTAGTCCATTCAAGCTGCTTAACAAAATGTCATAAACTGGGTAGCTTATAAACAATAGAAATTTGTTTCTCACAGTTCTGGAGGCTGGAAAGTCCAAGATCAAGGTGCTGGCAGAGTTGGTGTTTGGTAAGGGTCTGCTTCCTAGACAGCCATCTTTTCACTGTAACTTCACATGGCAGAAGAAAGAAGAAACTGATTGGGGCCTCTGTTATAAGGGCACTAATCCCATTTGCAAGGGCTCCACCCTCTTGAACTAATTTCCTCCCAAAAGTTCCACCCTCCATGAATTTGGGGGCATAAACATTCAATCTGTAGCAGTCATCTAATGTCTTTTCAGTATTATACCCAAAAGAAACCCCCAGAATTTAATTTTTTAGCTTTAATTGTCTCATTTAAGCAATATTTTCTGTCACAAAATGTTGTAAACTGAATGGGGATATAATTTCTGTCTCTCTTGAGGATCTTAAAATATAAACACATATCTTGATTATCTTAAAAATAATTTCTCATTTCCCAGTTTGAAGTTGTTATTGTTATTGCTGGATTGTTTTGTTTTATTTTCAGCAATACTGGCAATAAGAAAAAACATGATATTAGTAAAGTTTCTCTCTTGTACTTTTTCCCTTTTTAGCCCTCTTCTCTTCATCTTACCATGTCATCATGCCTCATAATATTCTTCATCCTAATAATTGTATTGGTAATAATAGTAGAAGTAGTAGTACTAGTAATAATACCATGCATCAACTTATGTTCATAGAATCTTGTCATGTTAAGAGTTCATGTCAGGCGGCCCCAGTGGCTCAGCGAGTAGGGCGCCGGCCCATATACCAAAGGTGGAGGGTTCAAACCCGGCCTTGGCTGAGCTGCAAAACAAAAAAAAAAATAGCCAGGCATTGTGGCAGGCACCTGTAATCCCAGCTACTTGGGAGGCTGAAGCAAGAGAATCGCCTAAGTCCAGGAGTTGGAGGCTGCTGTGAGCTGTGTGACACCACAGCACTCTACAGAGGGAAAAAAGAAAAAAAGGAGTTCATGTCAATTATTTCCTTCAATTCTTATAGAAACTATAAGAACTATGAAGTATCTTTATACCCATTTTGCAGATAAAGCAATAGAGGTTCCAAGAAGTTATCAAACTGATTCAAGATCATTCACCTAGCAGATTGTAGCCTGGAATTTAAGTCCAGAATTCACGGCCCATCCCTGTCCCCGCTATACTATATTGGCTCTGTTGCAGCCATTTATCTGGATTTCAATTATTACATAACTTTGAATTTATTTAATGAGACATTTAAAAATGATGTTTTAAAATTTAAAAAGTAATTTTGTATGTATTGTAGAATGATTAGGAAAGAAGAAAATATTTCTATAATTGCATCATGCAGCGCTAATTATTGCTAATATTTTTGTATTCTCTACATCATACTTATAATAGATTAATATAGTGATTAAACTGAGCAAACATTTTTGTAATTTGATGTGATAACTTAATAAAATTGTTAAAACTTTTTCTATATCAAGTTATATTTACACAAGATCTTTCTTTGTAGTCATGTAGCATGGCATGTTATTATGCAGCTGCAGAAATAAATTCACTTCATCAATTCTATACTGCTGGATATTTGGGTTAGAATTTTTTCTTATTTTAGGTTAAAAATTTTCATGCTGTAATTTGTTCCTTAATAACAACTTATATATGTCTTATTAT
Source organism: Perodicticus potto (assembly GCA_963574655.1). Lineage (NCBI taxonomy): Eukaryota > Metazoa > Chordata > Mammalia > Primates > Lorisidae > Perodicticus > Perodicticus potto. The sequence goes on from CAUYRH010018199.1 coordinate 27,057, forward strand.
TTCTTCTGAATAAATTCCTAAAAGGAGAATTTCTGGTTCAAAAGTAAAAAATGTTTAAGTTATTTATTTATTTATTTGTTGCCAATATGCCCTTCTGAAAGATTGTTCTAATTGAAAACATAACCAGTAGTTTTTAAAAGTGGTCTGCTTTTATATACTTAAGCTAATACTTAGTAGTAACTGTTTCCTTTTCATAGTTTTTTTCATATACTTTATTTTAAAAGTAGATTACTTTTGTTTAAAAGTATATTACTTTTTGTTTCCTTTTCATAGTTTTTCTCATATACTTTATTTTATAATCAAAAGAAGGACTTTTGCATTCTTCCATGAAGGAGTAGTAACTGTATGATATTTGAACCCCAGCCTTCATAACCTATAAACAACTGGAAAACTGGACAAAATATATAAAATGTCTGTTTTCTGACACTAGACAAGAGGCAGTATAGATCTCTGATCCCTGAGAACCTGAGTTGCAGCCTGAAAGCAATTTCCTAACCTCAGGGCAAGAAGAGGGGGCATATAGACCTTGGCAGCCTATCTAAGTTGAGGAGAGATAGAAGCTCAGCAAGGCTAAGGCAGCTGCAATCACAGGGCAGAAATCCAGAGAGGGAGGAGCTAGACAAAGGAAGAACTCCAGAAATCTGCATAGGAATCCCCCTGAATCTTTCTTTGGCTGAATCCAAAACTGCACATGTGTAAATGAACTCCACAAATCAGGCAAAGAACAACTGTGGGAATTTTCTATCTGAGCAATTCTCGGGGTATATACAAGGCTGAAAGATACTCCACTTGTTAGCCCTTATAGTGGAAAGACCTTATGTGAATAACTAGACGTGCAGTAAGGACTATAGAAAAGATAAGCCTTAGTAGTAGGAATAAACTAGCCCTATAACAAGCTACTCTGGACCTGAGCTAATAAGGCCCAATAACAAGCCTCAAAGGGATCAAACTGATGCACAGGTAAAATAATGGTATGCCAAAACAGACATCGGCACTCTTGAGAGGAAGACAACAAAATCAGAACCTCAATATTGTAACATTCCTAATAGCCAACATTCAATTAAAATTTCTACATGTGCCATGAAGTAGCAAAATATGACCCTTTATCGTGAGAAAAATCAGTAAACAGAAATAAACAAAGAAGCGGTTGAGATCTAGAATCAGCAGATAAGGGGTAGCTCCTGTGACTCAGTGGGTAGGGCGCTGGCTCCATTTACTGAGGGTGGCAGGTTCAAACCCGGCCCTGGCCAAACTGCAACAAAAAAATATCCCGGTGTTGTGGCAGGCGCTTGTAGTCCCAGCTACTTGGGAGGCTGAGGCAAGAGGATCGCCTAAGCCCAAAAGCTGGAGGTTGCTGTGAGCTGTGATGCCATGATACTCTACTCAGGGTGACAGCTTGAGACTCTGTCTGTCTCAAAAAAAAAAAAAATAGCAGACAAGGACTTTGAAAGAATGATCATGAAAGCTCATCAATTTAAGGGAAAGCAGGGACATAAACAAAGAAGTTGAAAATATGAAAAAGAACCACATAATATTCTAGAAAACAAAAACAATATATTTGAGGTGGAAAAAACATTCACTTAATGGACTGAACTATAGATTAGATATTGCAGAAGAAAAGGCCAGTAATACAAACCACTCTAAATCAAGCATGGAGATCAAAAAGTCTGAAAAAAATATGGAACCTCAGTAACACGTCAGATAAGCAATCTTCTGGAGTCTCAGATTGAGAGATGAAAGAAGAAAAAAATTTTAAAGAAATAATGGTTGAAAATATCCCCAAATAGCAAATGATAAATCTATACTTTCAAAAACCATGACAAATTTTAAACAGAACAGATACAAAAGTTGGCACTCCCCAGTGTGGCAACCAACCTCCAAGATGACTCCAAATGATCCCCCTCTTCTGGTGTTCAGGCCCTGCGTGTTTCTCTCCCATTTAAAGAGGGACCAACTGGATACTGGGAGCCAATAGTGTGTGACTGCTGAGTCTAGGTCATCAGAGGCTCTATACCTTTTGGCTTGTTCCCTTCAGAATCACTTACTCTAAGGGAAGTAAGTTACCATGTCATGAAGTGACTCAACCAGGCCCACATGGAAAGAAACTGAGGCCTTTCTATTCAACTCAACCTCAACTTGCCAGCCATGTGAGTGAGCCATCTTGAAAGCAGACCCTCCAGTGCCAGTCAAGCCTTCAGGTAACTGTGCGCCCAGAGGAAATCTTCACTGGGAACTCATGGAAGTCACACAGCAGAATCACCTAGGTAAGCTACACCTGAACTTCAAACTCACAGAAATGGTGAGAAATAAATGTTCATTGTTGTTCCAAGCCACTTGATTTTGAGACATAATATTTTACACAGCAGTAATTCATTCTGTTTCTATTTTCTAGCTAAAAAAACCCCAAAAAATTGGAAAATAAAATCTTAAAAAGCCCACCTTCACTATAGGAATGAAACAGCATCCCTGAAAATAATACAGCATTGCTAAGAGAAATTAAAGTAGACCTAAATAAATCTATTTATCTCCTAAATAAATGGAGATATCTACCATGTCTATAGATTGGAAGACACAACATTGCTAAAATACCACTTATTACCAAATTAATCTATAGGTTTCAGCAATCTTTTTGTAAATACTGACAAGCTAATTCTAAAATGTATGTGGAAATGCACAGAACCTACAATAGTAAAATAGATCTTGAGGTAAGAAGAACAAAGCTGGCAGCTTTATATTGCCTTATTTCTAAAACTATTGTAAAACTATCAAATTCAAGACAATGTGGTGATAGTGTAAAAATGTGGATTAGTAGAACAGAATACAGAGTCCAGAAATAGACCCCCACACAATATAATCAATTGGTTTTAGCAAAGGTATAAAGACATTTCAGTGACAAAAGGAAAATCTTTTAAAATACAATAATACATGGATAATGCATTGATAACACATGGATATCCATGCGGGGAAATGAATATCAACTTTTATTGCACACTATATCTAAAAGTTAAAATGAACTAAACAGTAATAGAACTAAATGTAAAAGCTAACACTATAAAATTTCTAGACAAACCTTTCAAAAAAAAAATAGAAAAATTTTTGTCACCTTGAGACAAGCAAAGATTTCTTACATAGTGGTTCAAAATTAAAATTATAAAGGAAAAAAGTGATAGTTTAGACATCTGCAAAGTCTAAAATTATTGCTCTTCAAAAATCACTATTAAGAAAATGAAATGGCAAGTCACAAACTGGGAAACCATTTGTAATACATGTATGGCAAAGTACTTGTATTCAGATTATATAAAGAACTCGTAACTCTGTAATAAAAGGCCAAACAACCAAATGGGCAAAGGATGTGAATAATTATTTCACAAAAGAACCAGTAAGCGCTGACAAAGTATTCAGTTTTGAGTATTGAGTTGTATGCTTCAGAGGGGGTGAATTGCATAGTTTGAGAATTTTATCTCAACATTGTTATTTAAAAAATGAAACATAAAGAGAAAAAAAAAATTTTAAGGGAAAAACAAATGAAACAGATTAATGATCACTTGAACCCAGAAGAGGAAGGAGGAGTGGACCGTGAAGGAGCACCAAGACTCTGTCAGAGGTGATGAAAATGTTCAGCATCTTGATAGTTGCAGTAGTTTCACGGGTGTATGCAACTGTGAAAATTCATCAAATTGTATACTTTAAATGGATGCAGCTTATCATAGGTAAACAATCAGGTTGACTGTATAAAATATGTAAATTTTTATATATTTACAAACAGAACATCTCCCTTCTGTTTTAGCTCTAACATTCACTTCCCATCCCCCAGTGCAATTAATATTATGAATTACTTATATATTCTTCTAGACATTTTATACATATGTAAGTACATTCTTCTATACCTTATTTATCCCTTTTTTTTTTTTTTGACACAGAGCCTCAAGCTGTCACCCTGGATAGAGTACTGTGGCATCACGGCTCACAGCAACCTCCAACTCCTGGGCTCAAGCGAGTCTCCTGCCTCCACCTCCCAAGTAGCTGGGACTACAGGCACCCGCCACAACGCCCGGCCATTT
>CAUYRH010018201.1:0-15228 GCA_963574655.1 Perodicticus potto
TTTTTTTTTTTTTTTGAGACAGAGCCTCAAGCTGTCACCCTGGATAGAGTGCTGTGGCATCACAGCTCACAGCAACCTCCAATTCCTGGGCTCAAGCAAGTCTCTTGCCTCCACCTCCTAAGTAGCTGGGACTACAGGCACCCGCCACAACCCCTGGCCATTTTTTGGTTGCAGCCGTCATTGTTGTTTGGCAGGCCCGGGCTGGATTCGAACCCACCAGCTCAGGTGTACGTGGCTGGCAGCCCGTTGAGCCACAGGCGCCAAGCCCATATATGCTATTCCTAAACCTTGCAAAGTCAGGATTGTGATCACGCCCATCTTACACATAAGAAAAAGCTTTGGCTTAGTGCCTGTAGCACAGTGGTTATAGCACCAGCCACATGCATCAAAGTTGGCAGGTTCAAACCCAGCCTGAGTCAGCTAAAACAATGACAACTACGACAAAAAATGGCTGGGAGTTGTGGTGGGTGCCTGTAGTCCCCACTACTTGGGGCAAGAGAATTGCTTTAGCCCAAGATTTGGAGGTTGCTGTGAGCTATGACACCATGGCACTCTACCAAGGGCAACATAGTGGGACTCTGTCTCAAAAAAAAAAAAAAGAAAGAAAAGAAAAGAAAAATAGAAGCTATAGGAGGTTAAATATGGAGCTAGCTCAAAGTTACATATTTAGCAAATGTCGGAATCAGTTTCAAGTTCATAGGATACACGTGGTTACATAACTCAGGCCCCTGTTTCACAAATAAGGAAGGGCCTTCAAGGATGGGGACTCCCCCAGAGTGACCGAGTTGATTAATGACAGAGTGATAATCAAACCTGGAGCACGTGGCTCTCAGGCCACCCAACGTACATTTATGCACGATTCCCTTCTTTTCAGATTATGTGTTCATGAACAGCACCAGGTCAGGAGCCCTTGGAGGGCAAATGGACACTGTCCCATAGCTTGAGAGTAGCTCAGACCTCTTTGCGGGGAGGCCCAACATCCACCTGGAGACAGCCCCACTGGCTGGAGCCTTGGGACGTGGAGGGCACCTATGAAATTTTGAAATATGTATTTGGTCTTCATGCCCATTTCCTGACACACAGCTCTTAAAACCCTCAGAATCTTTAATAAGAGTGCCTTTTTTCTTTTCTTTTCTTTTTTTTTTGAGACAGAGTCTTATTCTGTCACCTTGGGTAGAATGCTGTGGTGTCATAGCTCATAGCAACCTCAAACTCTTGGGCTCCAGAGTTCCTCTTGCCTCAGCCTCCCGAGTAGCTGGGACTACAGGTGCCCGCCACAACACCCGGCTAGTTTGTTTTCTATTTTTAGTAGAGATTGGGTCTTGCTCTTGCTCAGGCTGGTCTCCAACTCCTGAGCTTCATGCAATCCACCCACCTTAGCGTCCCAGAGTGCTGGGTTTACAGGCGTGATCTACCATGCCCAGCCTAAATTATACTTCAATACATTTCTTTTTATTTTCTTTTTTTTTCTTGAGGCATAGTCTCATTTCAATGAGTGTCTTTTGCATGCCAGTGAGATGACTGGTAGCTGGGAATCCCTAGGCACCCTCAAGAGCAGAGCTGGTCACCAGAAAGACCAAGGCATGCCTAGAAGGTTGGAACTTCCAGCTCTAGTCCTCGACTTCCAAGGGAGTGAAGAGGGCTGAAGATTGGTTTGCTCACCAGTGGCCCGGGTTGTAATCAATCTTGCCTAAGTGATAGAGCCTGTGTTCAAAACCCAAAAAGGGTGGCATTCAGGGAGCTTCCAGCCAGCTAAAGATCTGGAGGTTCTTGGAGGGTGGCAGAACCGGAGAGGACAGGGAAGCTCCTGAGTCCCTTCCCACATGCCTTTCCCTGTGCACCTTCTCCATCTGGCTAGCCACCTGCATCCTTTGAATCATCTTTATAACAAAGAGGTAAACATAAGTCAAGGGTTTCTCTGAGTTCTGTGAGCTGCTCGAGGAAATTAATTGAACCCAAGGGTGGAGTATAGACGGTCAATCAAAAGCACAGGCTGTGAACTGGCATCTGAAGTAGGGGAAGTCCTAGCTCTTAACCTGCGGGACTGGACATTATTTCTGGGCAGATAGTGTCAGAACTGAAGTGGGATTAGAGGACACCTTGCCGATGTCCACTGAGAATGGCTTTCTAGTTGAGTGGGGGGAAAAAACTCCACACAGCTAGTGTCAGAATTGTAGGGAGTAGGGAGGTGCCTGTGGCTCAGTGGGTAGAGTGCTGGGCCCATATACCGAGGGTGGTGGGTTCAAACCTAGCCCCGGCCAAACTACAACAAAAAGATAGCCGGGCATTGTGGCGGGCGCCTGTAGTCCCAGCTACTCGGGAGGCTGAGGCAAGAGAATCATTTAAGCCCAGGGGTTGGAGGTTGCTGTGAGCTGTGACGCCACAGCACTCTACCGAGGGTGATAAAAAGAAACTCTGTCTGTTTAAAAAAAAAAGAAGGAGAAAGAAAGAAAGGAAGAAAAAGAAGACTAGTACCGAGTGAGAGGGTAGGGAAAACACTTAGGTTCTTCCCTGACTTTTATTACTCAGTGTTACACTCCAGTGGCCACCGTTTTAAGGCGTGTTGGGTTTAATAGAAAGAGAGCGAGAGTGGGGAAAGGGAGAAACCTGAGAGGAGACGGACGTGTATGAGGCGTCATGAACTGAATGTTTGTGAACCCCCAAATTCATATGTTGAAATCCCAGCCTGCCAGTGTGCCGACATAGGGCGGTGGGGCCTTTGGAAGGTGCTCAGGTGCTGGAGCTGGAGCCCTCGTGAACGGGGTTTTATAAACGTGGGACCGAGAAAGCCCTCTCGTTCTCCTTCCGCCATGTGAGGACGTTAGAAGACAGCGGTCCCCAGCTGCTGAGAGGGCCTCTCCGAAACTCAGCTACGCTGCCAACCTGATCTTGGGCTTCCACTCCGGAACCAGGAGCAGTAGATTTCTGTTATTTATTAGCCATCCAGTCCACGGTACTTTGTTACAGCAACCGGAACAGACTAAAACGCGAGCCTACCTTCTAACAAGTGAGGGACCCTGTACTCAGGCCAAACGTGGCAACCCTCACACACCAGGCACTTTGAAAATCTTTGCAAGGGTCGCCATGATGATGAAATGTGAGGCCATTCTGGACACAGACATGCTGCGGTCAGCCAAGGCTTGGTGCTTTCCCCAGGCACTCAGCAATCAGAACCCACCCCACCCCGTCAGGTGCAAAGCCCCCTCCGCCCAGGCCTCCCCCAACTATTGGGCATGTACTGTGGGCAGCCTCAGTGCTGGGCACACTGACCACATGCTCTAGGAGCAAGCGGTTGGCATGAATTAACTTAATCTCCAAAACCATCCTGCGAGGCGGGCACTGTGCTTACCAGAGTTCCTGCCTTACAGTGACTTGCACAATAAAGATAGTGACTGTCTGACAACTTAGCAAGAAACTTAGAGGCAAGCGATTTGAGAATCGCATGAACAATGTGTTGGCTTCTCTGAGATTCTTTGGGTCACTTTTGGTGAAAATGTTGCTGGAATGTCTACGCTCATCCTTTTTGGTCTCCAGGTTCAGTGACAGGACAGAGTTTCCAGATGGAAAGATGGATTGAAAAATTGATAAGCCAAAGAGGGGGAAAGAATCTCCAGCAGTGGAGGGGGGAACCCAAGTGGGAAGCCCCCTGTCTTCACTCTAGGGGTTTAAATCCTATCCTGTGGGCAGGGGTTTGGGGGAAGTATGTCACAATTGGCAAAAGGGCTGCAGGCAGAAAACAATTCTAAAATTAGCCCAGGAAGGAGGGCCTTGCAGTTTTTGCCTCAGGCATTGGGGTGTGTGCTCCCTGCTCCTGGAGGAGCTGCCCAGAACCCATTCAGGCTGCTTGTTACGTGACCTTGCTAGAATGCAACCTGGAAAGGGTGGCCTGTTTATACTTAGTAATGGGGGTCTGTGATGAGAGTGATTTCTGAGCTCACCCAGGTCTAGAAAACGAGAGTCCCTGCCCAGCCCTGATCAGGGAACCCTGTCCCTCTAACGCATAAACCAGATGGCCACATCTGAAAAAACAAGTGGACTTCCTTCCCTTCCCTGTTATCTTAATATATTGCAGGAAAGATCCAGAATGCAACCAGACCTGGCCCAAACCATTTTAAGATAATACTTGTCTCTCAGGTTAATTTACTTTGCAAAGAATGGCATTTACAAGCCATTCTGTCCCTACTCCCTAGTCCTTCCTAGCAACCATTTACTACCCCGAAACAGAATTACCCATATGCCCCATCGCCCCCTCACCTCTAAAAGGAGGTATAAACATTTCTGGATCCCACTGGGACGCCGGTCATCACTCTTTACTCTCACCACGTGCACAGTAAATAAACCTCTTCCTCTTGTTAATTTGAACTTTTCAGTGAAAGAAGCTTCCTCTGTCCCCACAGGAGCAAATGCAGTGCCATTTGAGAGAACCTGGAAAGACAAACAGATGCTTGTCAGGTGCAAGTGGAGGGGCTGTGTGGGGAGGAAAGTGCGGGGAGAGGTGGTCTGAGCAGAATGGCCTGTGGCAAAGGCATGGCCATACTAGTATATTAGGAACGTGCCCGGGGTGGAGTGGCAGAAACTGAAGCTGCCCAGGTCTGCCGAGGTCTCTGGACAGACACACAGGACGGGAGTTGGGAGCAAGGGTGTGAGAAAAGGGAGCCGGGAGATCACCGTGCCCAGTTACCCAGGGCCTGCAGTGGGTGCTGGATGCACCTGTGTCTCTCACTCAAGCCTGTAGATGACAGGGCGAGCCCGTGTCTCAGTCGGCGAGGGCTGCCGTGGCACTGGGGTGCTGAAGCAGCACACGTTTGTTTCACCCAGCTCTGGAGGCTGGAAGTCTGAGATCGGGGTGCCCGCCTGGTTGGGTTCTGGCGAAGACCCTTTTCTGGCTTGCAAACAGCCACTTTCTTGCTATGTCCTCACACGGTGGTGGGGACCTTCCTCTTTAAGGCCACACCGCTATCAAATTAGGGTCCCACCATGATGACCTCATGTAAACCTAACTGCTTTCTAAAGACCTCATCTCCAGGTAAAGTCACATCGTGAGTTAGGGCTTTAATATATGAATAATGAATGATGGATGGCGGTGGCGGGGGAGGGGTGCACAACTCGGTCCACAGTAGATGGAAGTTAGGGTCCCTATTTTACAGATGAGAATATGGAGGCTCAGAGAAGCAACTACTCTCCTTAGGCCACGTGGTGGTCATTGGTGGAGCTGCCAGGACAGGTGCAGTGGGCACACCTCAGCACCTGTGACTTCAGGCCTGTCTTCTGGGGTCCCCAGGATGCATGGGGGTGCCTTAGGGCAGGAGAGGGTATGTGGAGGCAATTGTGAAGAGGGAGGGGCTGGAGGGTTTGGCTTAAGGCCTTTCTACGTGGGTTGGCATGAAAACATGACTGCCATGCTTCAAGGAAATGAGCTCCTCTGCTATCACGTTTAAAGTTTAGGGCTTGGTATAAATTCCCGTTGAAAGTTTGCTGAAAATCAAGTCACAATTAAGGCAGATTAACAAGAGAAAGAGGTTTATTAACCATGGCCACAGGGAGACTCACAGAGTGATTACCCAATATCCCAGTGGGATCCAGATATTTTTATATGCCCCTTTTAGAGTGGAAGGAAAGATAAAGAATGTAGGTAATTCTGTTTAGGGACAGCGGATGTTTGCTAGGAAAGATGAATCGTTGGGGGAAAACAGATTGGCTTGTAAATTAACCTGAGAGATGGGTATAATGTTTAAAACGATCTGGGCGAGGTCTGCTGCTTTCCTTTTTTTTTTTTTGAGACAGAGTCTTACTTTGTCACCCTCGGTAGAGTGCTGTGGCATCATATCTCACAGCAACCTCCAACTTTTGGCCTCAAGTGATTTTCTTGCCTCAGCCTCCCAGGTAACTGGGACTACAGGCATCTGCCACAACACCAAGTTATTTTTAGAGATATGGTCTTGCTCTTTCTTGCTCAGGCTGGTCTCAAACCTGTGAGCTCAGGCAATCTACCCACCTCAGTCTCCCAAAGTGCTAGGATTACAGGTGTGAGCCACCACGCTGGGCCTCTGGTTGCTTACTTGATTTTCTTTCCTACAATATATTGAGATAAAAAGTACATTGGGAAGTCGACAGTCTGTCTGGTTTTACAGATGGAGGGAAAGACACTTCTGAGGACCTGCTGATCTCTAAAGGTCTTTAATTCAAAAAATTCTTTATACCAACCAAGGAATCATATTCTGGGGTGAAATTTCCTGAGCTCCTGCATGGTGCTGCCTTTAAAGCTTACTATGAAGAACAACAGAAATTCATTCTCTTATAGTTCTAGACACCACAAGTCCAAAATCAAGGTGTCTTTTGGCAAGGTTGATTTCTCCCCAAGAAGAATCTCCAAGGGAGAATCTGTTCCATCTCCTTCTAACTTCTGATGGGTGCAGGTGTCCTTGGCTTACAGATGTATCACATCCTTCTCTACCTCCGTCTGCAGAGGACCCTCCCCTCTGCGCCTTCTCCTCTACAACTGTGCATGTCAGATTTCCCTCTGCTTTCTCTTAGACAATACCAGATGATCTTGAGATCCATAGCTTACTTATGCCCTTATTTCCTAAAAGACCACCACATTCTCTGGTACCAGGGATTAAGACTCGGACCTATCTCTTTGGAGAATACAATTCAATCATTGCCGTTGATCATACTGTTTATCAAATCCAAGGTTGACATTGCAAATCAGAAGGGGGGCTACCTATTAGCATTTGTACCCTCAGGCCCTCTATGCAGTCAGTGCCCAAAACAATAATTTGTCTCTGTGACTGAAGAATTCACACTGTCTTAGGCCAGTTCCTTCTGACCTTGTCAGGTGGGGTCAATACCAGGGCTGTAGAGGGAGCAGGGTGGCCTCAGCATGGAGGCTTTCACTGTAGACTGTGCTCTCACCTCCACGTCCACGAACACCTCCCTCCCAACATCGCACTTCAAGGCTTTATGCGGCACCTGGTCCAGCCCAAGGCAAGGACTTGAGGTGAGAGAACAACAGAGAAATTTAATAAAGAGAAATGAAATGTTCATCTGAGCCCCAAATTCCTTTTCTGGATGCACTATCAAATAAACTGTGAAATGAGAATGATTGGGCTTTACAAAAGTTGTGAGAAATGTCTTATAAAGCAATGGGGGCCAGGCGTGGTGGCTCACACCTGCAATCCTAGCACTCTGAGAGGCCAAGACGGGTGGATTGCTTGAGCTCAGGAGTTTGAGACCAGTCTGATTAAGAGGAAAACCCCTGTTCCACCAAAAAAGAAAAACTTAGCCGGGCACAGTGGTGAATGCCTGTAATCCCAGCTACTCGGGAGACTGAGGCAGGGGAGTGAGTAAGCCCAAGCGTTTGAGGTTGCTGTGAGCTATGATGACACCTTGGCATTCTAACTGGCATGACAGAGCAAGAAAAAACAAAAGTAAAAGGGGGTGTTTTGTGTGAGCAGAAAGAGAACTTGAAAGCCCCCCCCACCCAAGGAAGCCTGGCCAGTCTTGACTTCACTTGGCAGGGCCAGTGAGGCCACAGAAAGTTCAATGGCTGGTGACAGGCAAGATGCATGACAACCCTTAGTTATAAAGGAAATAAAAATACTTTACCCCCAAATATCCTTCTTTGATACAATTTGAGATTGCTGTTCAGAGAGCCTGCAGACAGAAGTAGCCCCGTGAAGCTCGCTTTCGGGGGTAGAAGGATTTGCATCTGTAAAGAAAATCTGCCTCAGTGCAGCCAGGCTTTCTCTGTAGACCTTCCCTTGTCTGGATCTTGGAAAGATTAACTGAGAGTCTGACACTTTTAAAGGTCTGAAAGCAACATTTACCAGCTGATTCTCTCTGAGGGCTGCCGCCTGGACGGTTTCATCTATAGAACCAGACTACCTTGCCAGCCCAGCCTCCCCTGCTCCCCCTCCCATGACCTGTTTTGCTAAGCTTGGAGCTCCCATTCATTTTGTAACCTCAAGATGGTACGTAAGCTTCTGAACCCTGTGGGGGAGATGGGGTAATCACGCTGTGGTTCTTCCCCATGCTAATAACTTTGTATGTCTTTTAAGGCGGGAAGTCAGAATAGGGAACAATTAGGTGCAAATGTAGGAACAAAATTAGGGTCACAGATCGATGAGAGCAAAAGGTACAGTCAAGCTGTGCATTATAGAAACACTCCCCTTGCTTGCTGTGGTTTGGGAGAAGTCCCTTGGGAGGTGCCCATGCAGATGGAAGACGAAAGTGTCCTCCAAAGACCCTGACTCCATTATATAATCATTACTATAAATTATTATTCCCCTGAATGGGCTTTGGAAGCCACAACATATCTGGGTGTGAACAAATAGAGTAAAAAACTCCCTTGCCCGACGGGAAGGAGGAGGTAACATTGTCACTGGTCTGAGGAACAACAATCCAGGAAAGAGGCATGAAAAGGAGAAATCTAACAGGACCCCACGGCCGCCATCCACGTGCCCCTGCTCCCACCCCTTCAGAGCGTAGTATCCCTTGCTTGCTTTTGGGAGTGGGTTTTCAAAATAAGCCTTTGCTGCTTTGGGGTTTGATCTTAATTCTTTGTCATCAGACACAAGGACGGAGGAAGACTGTACACCAGTAATATTTTCTGCAATTAATTTGCCTTTTGTCTGTTGATTTTTCAGGGACGTTTTCCCTTGGCCTCTCCAGTTACCTGTCCTCCCATCCTCATCTGTCCAACTGGATCTAAGAAGGTGTCCCCTTTTGTCCTCTCCATCTCATCCATCTCTCCATCTCCATTCTACTCTTTTCTCTCTAATCCAGGCAACTGCCTGGTGCATCCCTGGAATCCCTGGCACTGGCACAGGGCAAAGGGGAGTCGGGGGTGGGAAGGAAAGGTGGGCATCTGCTGAGCCCGCCATTCTTTCCAACAGTTTTTAGGCATCACTTTTCTTTTGTCAACTTATCAAAGTATAATTTACCGAAAATAAATAATCTGTTTTAGTGTATATTTGATGAGTTTCATAAACATGTCAACCTTTAATGAGATTCAGAACATAATTAAGGGTAGAGTTTATTTGTACTCAAGGCATGAGGATGGCCACCTGGGGAAGCACCAATTCTAAACCCATGAGGTCAGTGTTTCCAAAGTGAAGAAGTTAATATACCCGCAGGACCAGCCCAAACTGGGCCTGCTCTGTTGATGACAAAATGTTGAGTTACCTGGTAGGCATAATGGGACCCTAAACTGCAAGTCATGTAGCCTGTGCACGCATGATAGGAAAAGCTTTGACCTCCAACAATACTGGAAACAACAGTTCCTCCCCCAAGGAACCAAGAAGACAAGGCCGTGACCAGAACCTGCCCACTGGAACTCTTTCAAAGAAAAGGGTCCATAGGCTGGAAGAGTCAAGCCTAAATCTGAGACATAACTTATTGTAAGTGGACAAATGTAAAGCCCTCCAATCAGACCCTGCCAAACCAATATTCGTAAGTTCTTTCCCTTGCCCTCCAAGCCCATAGACTTGCCCAGGCCACAAACAGGGGGAACAGATTTGAGCCCAACTCCTGTCTCCTTGCCAGATGATTTTGCAGTAAAGTTGTGCTTTCCTCAAAAGCCTTCAGGGAGCATCAGGCAGTGAACCTATTTGCTCAATAACATTAAGATTTCAGTCATACAGGCAGAGACAGAGAAGTTCCTGAAGGATTACAACATTCTTTAAGTAAGATTGTGTGCACAGCTCAGCATCCAGAGCACAGTGGTTAGGGTGCCAACCATATACACCAAAGGTAGAGGGTTCGAACCCAGCCTGGGCCCAGCTAAATAACAGCTAAACAACTGGAACAAAAAATAGCCGGGCATTGTGGTGGGCACCTGTAGTCCCAACAACTGGGGAGGCTGAGGCAAGAAAATCGCTTAAGCCCAAGAGTTTGAGGTTGCTGTGAGCTGTGATGCTATGGCACTCTACTGAGGGTGAGAGACTCTGTCTCAAAAAAAAAAAAAAAAAAAGACTGTGTGCGTATACCATAATGTTTTGATTGGTTACAGATTGGTACATTCCAGGGGAGATGACTTTATTACTCTCTGCAGAGGGGCAGTGATCTGAGGAAGGTCTCATCTCCGACCTTTATTGGTCTTCTTAGTTATTTACAAAAGAAGAAAAAAAAAAGAAGTTAGAGCTGCATGCCACATGATTGAGGCGGCATAGCCACACTCCTCTCAAGGCTCGGAACGTTCCAATGACTTTAAATTTTACTTATTTAATTTCACGATGTAAACAGCTTTTTAATCAACACAATTGCAACGGGAACATTTGCATCATCCCAAAAGTCCCCTTATGCCCTTCTGCTGCAATGCACAGCCTTTCCAGAACCACCACTCCTGCCAATCACTGACCTCATTTTTCCCCCTGTAGTTTTGACATTTCCAGCATTTCTAATAAATGGAATGATATAGTGTGCTGCCTTTTGGGTCTGGATTCTTTCCTCTCCTCTAGCATAATGCTTTTGAGGTCCATGTTGTTTTTATTAATAACTCTTTCCTTTCCCCCTAAATTGTGGCAAAATACAAAAATTTACCATTTAACCATTTTTAAGCATACAGTCCAGTGACATGAAGTACATTCACATTGTTGTGCAACCCTTGCCACCATCTACTTCTGGACTTTTATCTTTCCGAACTTAAACTGCATCCATTAAAAACCAGTTCCCCATCCCCTCCTGTCCCCAGACCCTTCTTCCACAATTTTTAAGTAGTAGGTTGACATAGTGCTGGTAGCAGTGATATGAAAGCGAGATCATGAGGTAGGTAGAGAGGGTCTCAGGGGTCCCCTCCCTGTATATTGCTTCCCTCACTGACCCAATGCATTGCCTTGTTGATGCACCCAACCAGCCATTCCATCCCACACATCCCTTGCCAGCTCCTTCCTGTGTTAGACCTTGGCCATACCTTTCCTCGTTGAACTGGAATGGTAAAATAGAAGGATGAGCAGGTGGCTTAACGATCATATGGGATCTGCCATTGTCTAAAAGAAGAAAGGCATTCTAACAAAGAGAAATAACAGAGAAATTCATCCCAAAAAATCTTCCCTGTCAACGAGGGGCTCACTGTCTGGACTAGTCCATGCAGTTAAGTTAATGCTTTGAAGAGGAGCCAACAAAATATTTTGAGTTTTCTTTTTTGTTTGTTTGTTTTCCCACAAAAGCCATTATTATTTCTATATCCTCAAGTCCAACCATTGAATTCTATCATGAAAAAAATTGCTGGGACATCCAGAGTCTGCT
Organism: Perodicticus potto; assembly: GCA_963574655.1. Classification (NCBI taxonomy): domain Eukaryota; kingdom Metazoa; phylum Chordata; class Mammalia; order Primates; family Lorisidae; genus Perodicticus; species Perodicticus potto. The sequence continues at coordinate 11,245 of CAUYRH010018201.1, forward strand.
GCGGGTTAGTGCTCCCCAAGTTTCAGGCTCATTTAAATTCTTGCTGTCATCAGAGTGGTGCTGTAGCATCAGGGGATTTAAAAATCTGGACTGCAGAAGATAGAGGAGGTTCACTTGGGGAATTTCATGGAAATAAATGGAATAAATAGATTTTTCTGCCAGAAACAGCTCCTGTGTTCACAGGTTGCCTGTCTTACCTGGATTGTGCTGCTGTAAAGGAATATCTGAGTCTGAGTAACTTATAAGGAAGAGAAGTTGATTTGGCTCATGGTTTTGTTTGGTTTAGGCTGGACAAGAAGCTTGGATGCAACATCCGCATCTGGTGAGGACCTCAAGGTGTTCACGCTCATGGCTGAAGGGGAAGGGAAGCTGGAGATCATGAGTGGGGGTGGCATGAAGGTGTCAGGCTCTTTAACAAGCAGTTCTCCTGGGGGCTAAGGCTGAGCACCAAGCCACTCTTGAAGGATCGACTCCCACAATCCAAGCCCCTCCCACCAGGCCCCACCTCCAACACCAGGGGTCAAATTTCAACCTGAGACAAACCATAGCACACCCATAGTCTAAGGGTGTGCTAAAGGGTCTGACTGGGTTCATTACATGATGGATTTCCCAGGCTGAGAACCTTCATGCTTTTCTTAATAAAACAAACACTGTGGGAGTGAGTGGGGGCTGAACAAAAGAGGGTCATGTTTCTGACAGTGAGAAGGACTCAAAACAGCAAACCTGCATCCCGAAGTAGCTCCCAAATCAAAGGAAAATACAATGAAGGTGGAGGTTTGGGGGCTTTGTTTACTGCTGCATCCCAGTGCCTAGGATAATGTCTGGCATATAATAGGTGTTTAAAAACAGGATTTGTGAATGCACGAATGAGAAGCTCCTGCTATAAATGCAGGGATCAGCATTGCATAGTAAATTTACTTACACTGGCTTTGAAAATCGTTTGAAGGTAGTGACCTCTGTTAAAGCTAGGAGAAAACACAGCATACAGGTCCCTCAAGAAAGCCCTCCTACAGAGTGCTTGCCATCCAAACTCACCTGGGTGAAGCCAAGGAGTGTTGTCTTATCTAGTCTAAAGCATGGTGGTACCAGGTGTCAGTTTCTCAGAAGTTGCCAGAACCACCTGCTGGCACTCAGTACTTGAACTTCCCTTCAAGTTTCCCAAAGATTCCCATTCCCTGGGAATGTTTACCTTAACAACTCAAAATGCCTACCTGAGGCCCCTCATTTTCAGAGGTTGGTTCTGCTCCCCAGAACCACTAGGCCGGACTTGGCCCTGACCTTACCTCTGCCTTCCCCATGGTCTGTGGATGTCTAAAATACAAACATGAACTTTGCTGGGGATCAGTTTTTCTTCTACTAAAAGAGGATCACTGCCAAACCTCTTCATTGCCTACTGGAAAAGGCATTGATCTTTCCAGAATGGGGACACTTCTCAGCAGGGTGAGCAGCTACTCATGACTGAGACCACATTGTGAGGGGCATAAGTTGTTGGCTCCCATCCCCTCCACCTCCCTTGCCCACTCTTCTCATTCCTGTGTGGGAGTTGTCCTAGTGCATGAGTATGTTGGTACCAAGGCATCAACTGTTCACTTCTCAAGAACAATGTCACCTGTGAGAACCACCCTCCAACATGCCCCCATGATTCTTGCCTCCTGTTGTTCACACCTAGCATAGTTCTCTTTCATGAACAACCAGCAATCAGCTGATCAGCTCTGTGAGTGAGCTACCTTAGAAGTGGATCCTCTGGGCCCAGTCAAGTTTTCAGATGAGAGTGCTCCACCAGCTGACATCTTGTTTGCAACCTCCCAGAGAGACCCTGAGTCCAAAGCTGTTCCCCAATTTTGACTCATAGAGATAATAAATGTTATTGCTTCTTTAAATTGCTATACTTTGGAATAAGTTATTATACAGCAACATGTAATAAATAAATAACCCTTAGGCCTACTCCTAAAATGACAAACCCTTGATACATCACATGAATCAAGAAATCTCACAGCTGTTTGTAGAGACAAGGCATTCAGTTTGCAGGCACCAAAGCTTTGTAGGGGTCTCTCTTTAGGAGTAAAGCCAAAAACATACACAGTCTTGGCTCCTATTATTCATGGCTTGTGGGTGGACACCTGGTTTTAAGCCTGAAAAGGGGAAATCTAATACTGATTGCTTAGCATGACTACACATAAAGTTTTAACACCATAAAACTTTCCTGTCCATTGAGTGCTTAAATCATACTATTAATCACCAATTCATAGATTCACTCATGATTAAACAATAGACACACTGCCTGAAGAACTTAAGCAACCTCCTCCCTCCCCTACCATCCCCAGTCAAGCCTTCACATGAGCCTGTAGCCCAGCCATCATCTTTGCAATAATGAGAGACTCCCTCTATTGCAAGAGAGATCCTCGAGTTTGCCTTATAATGCCTGCATTAGGCATTTATTATCTTTTTTGACTACTAAGCATTTAAAGCCCCTTTATAGGTCTGGATAATTTCTTCCCTATGAGTCTAGGTAGGAGGGAGAGTCTGTTTTCTGCCATGGAAACAGAGAAGACCAAGTAAATGCTTGTTTTCTATAGCAGGCACTGCTAGCTGTCCACTATCCCCCTATTTCCTTCTTTCTTTGAAGAACACAGCCTGGACACACTTTCCAGCCTCCCTTGCAGTCAGGCCACATGACAGAATTCTAGCCAATGGTATGGACCCCCCCTCCAGACCTGGCCCATAAAGCCCCCCATTCATGACCCTCTCTCTCCCTCTCTCCCCTATTCTCTGGATGTTCATGCCCTGGGTAGCTTTAGAAACGATATGCTAAAGATTATGGAGCCAATTTCAGCCTAGATCCTCTAAAAATGGCATGTATTAGAGGGATCTTCCCACCCCTCTTGTTGGGCAATCCATGAGATTTTTCAGCCAGGATCAATTTCTGTTGCTTGCCACTAAGAATCCTGTCTTACACACCATCAGTAAAAATTCTCTGCCTGGCTCGGTGCCTGTGGCTCAAGCAGCTAAGACGCCAGCCACGTACACCTGAGCTGGCGGGTTCGAATCCAGCCCAGGCCCACCAAACAACAATGACGGCTGCAGCCAAAAAATGGCCGGACGTTGTGGCAGGCGCCTGTAGTCCCAGCTACTTGGGAGGCGGAGGCAGGAGACTCGCTTGAGCCCAGGAGTTGGAGGTTACTGTGAGCTGTGATGCCATGGCACTCTACCCAGGGTGATAACTTGAGGCTCTGTCTCAAAAAAAAAAAAAAAATTCTCTGCCTATAAAGAATTTATTTTACAGGTAAATTGAATTGTTAGCCCAGAATATGGTGATCACTATAGCCATAATTCACACAGCACTCGTGGAAATTGTTAACAGCACCACTGGCTGTCAGCTGTGACTTGTGGCCTGGAACTAATTCTGACTTTGAAAATTTTGTCTATGAAGATAACAGGTATTATTTCAAACATTTTAGATGAGTTTCCTGGAGAGGAGAAGGGAATTAGAAATCAGAGAAGTAGGAGAAAAGTAAAATAATGATAATAAAAGTAGGAGGAAAGTAAAATAAGGCCCAACAACATAGCAAACACAGAGCTCCTTTCATGCATCAGTCACAACACTATTATTTTATGTGCAATAATTTATCTTACCCTCACAAGAGGCTTCTGGTGGCAGGAACAATTGCTAATCCTAGTAAACAGAGAGATCGGACATGCTGCTGGGGGCCACTTGGGTGGCAAGCAATGGAGCCAGGATTTGAACACTGCAGCTCTTAACCACGCTGATGACAATTAAGAACTGAAGGATGCCAGCCATGTACATCTGAGCTGGCGGGTTCGAATCCAGCCTGGACCCGCCAAACAACAATGATGGCTGCAACCAAAAAATGGCCGGGCGTTGTGGTGGGCGCCTGTAGTCCCAGCTACTTGGGAGGCGGAGGCAGGAGACTCGCTTGAGCCCGGAAATTGGAGGTTGCTGTGAGCTGTGATGCCACAGCACTC
>CAUYRH010018203.1:0-25652 GCA_963574655.1 Perodicticus potto
GGGAAGGAGACAGCAAGGCACCAGTGTCTTCAACACAGGTGTCCGGCCCTTCCGCACGCTGGTTTCTCCATCTGCCACAACATCAGCGCTGCCAGGGCCAAGGCAGCAGTTGTAGGGCTGCCTTGTCCTGCATCAATAGCACTGTAGTTTCTTTACATCAAAACAAAAGAAAAACTACCTTGTTTTACTAAGGGTTGCCAATAAGAAAAGTTAAAAAAAAAAGACCTTTTATATTTTTAACTTTACATTTGGAAACAAAGAAAAACACAAATACAATTTCAATGAGACTACAAATGATTGTGTACGATTATGCACATAATATTCATGATAAGCTTACTTTTCTTTTTTTTTTTTGGTAGAAATAAGAAGCATTTAAATTACTAGAACCAAAAAGTATTAATACCTTAGTCAGTTAATGTATCATCTAAGGTAAACTGCCTACTGTCATTCTTACAGATATAATAAAATCAAACAAAAACTTGCAGCCTTTATCTTCTTTTATATCAGCCACTCTTCTATATTTCAAAGAGAATTTCACTTCTTATCTGTTCACGACATTTTCTTAATATTCTATGATTTTCTGGTCCCATGATCATCAACAAGATTAATACATGACTGTAGTGATTTTAAGAGGATGGTTGTTGGTTACTCCTTCCATCTTCATAAAAGCAAGTGTTTGGTGAGTTTCTCAGTAAAATTACTAGGCACAGGCTATATATAACTTTTTATATCCGTAAAAATATTACTGATGATACTGTCAACTGACATAAAAGTGATGAATGGACAAATCTCATCCTGCCTGAAATATCGGGACTTCGTTGAAACATAGTAACTTCTCCATATGGTAATGTATCACTGGCATTATTTCAAATACTATGCCGAAAATACATCCAGATGTGTGAAAGTGAATGGAAAAGGTGAACGGAACTATGAAGTAAACACGCTGTAAGAGATCCAGGTTTAGAAGTAAGCTTTGTCTACAAGCTGGATTTTACAATACCATTCAATGCAATGAAGGGCTTAGTGCCAGGGATGTGCTGCAAGCAGTGAAAAATTAGGAGCAGGAATACAAGGAATACAAATGTTGAGGTGGTTACTGGCTATAATTGTACTTGCTAATTAGCGCTCTAATAAATGCATAGCTTTTCATTTGTATAAGAAAAGAAATACCAAATTTATCATTATTAGGCTAATGCTTCCCTCCAGGATCCCCTGGAATTCCAAGGCATCTTAATATGAAATATGTATTTTTTAACTTTACTGAGATATTATTGTCGTAATTTTTAGAATTATTACATTTTGTGAAAATTTAGAAATTTTTCACATAGCCTATGTTACAAAAGTCTTTATTCATTTTCTCCAGTATTCCATACTCATCAAAGTTCCATTTAGTCATATAAAAATTAAATCATAGGAAAATGTTCTTAACAATGAAACATGATTGTAACTGAATGTTTAAAATTTATTTTTCAAAATATTTCCTTTTAGTTCTTTTTCTAGTAATGAAGAAAAAAAGATTAGAAACACAAGTTATACAAACACATTCTTCCCTTTAAATCATTCATTCATTCATAAATACAGTTAGTTCATATTTATCATATGCATGGTGATAACTTTCAGGAATAAGCAGCTTGCAATGTGATAATATAAACATCCCTTCATATTTTTTATTCTGTAATTTTCTTTTTCATATTTGCAACCTTATAGGAGGTTCTGTACATAAAATATCTGTTTAGCTAAGACATAAGGGTTCACTGTGCGATTCTGAGGATAAAGTCTCTCAGTTCACACCGACTGTCTTTCTCTCTTCTAATCTTTGGCACAATTTCAAACTCCACACTGACAAGGTTGGTTTGTTTGGCCCCTCCAAATGCAATGTTGATATTTGGTCACCAGTGTAGAATGAGGGGCCTAGAGGGCGGTTTTGGGTTCATGGAGGCAAATCCCTTGTGAATGACTTTGTGTCCTCTCTGTAGTAACTAGTGGGTGCTCAGTTTATTAGTTTACGGGAGAGCTGGTTGTTTAAAAAGGGCCTGGTCCTTCCTGCTCTCTTCATTACGCATTTTTTTACCCCATGATACACCTGCTCCCCCTTCACCTTTCACCTTGATTCAGAGGTTCCCTGAAGCCCTCTCCAGACCCAGATGCTGACAGCATACTTCTTGTTCAGTCTGTAGCACTGTAAATCAAATAAACCACGTTTCTCTATAAAGTACCTAGTCTTGGACAATTTCTTCATAGCAACACAAATGGACTAATACACATGAAAAATAATGCAGTGTTTCTTGTAAAAGAGAGTGTGTTTGTGTGTGAAATGGGGGTTAGTAGGTGAGGATAATTTTAAGCAGAAAGCTCAGAAAATCTTGTGGGTCCAACCTATAATTCCTCAGACTTCAAAACTATTAATAAAATTAAAGTAAAAGTTCACGAAAATAAAGAGTATGAAAAATAAAGGTGATCTGAAATATTTCGGATGGTCAAAAAATAAGTGAATATACACAGTCCCTGCACAAGTAAGACTTTCCTAAGGCACTAGTCTATAATTAATGTTAACAAAACTAAAATTTAGTTAGTGTGAGTAATTTTTAAAAATTCATTTATGAAGCATACTTATGTGTAAGTATGAATTTTCTCTTCTGGATTCTCAGCTCTGACGAGCTCTTTAAGGTGTTTTAATGTAATACCACTGTCTTCCTGAGTCAGACCACCTGACAGAAACTAGCCAGAGAGTAACTCAAAAGCATTCTTCAGAAATTAACTTTAAAAGAACATTAATCTCATATAGACATTTAAACAATGTATTCTTAACATAGTATAACTTAACATATGTGACCACTTTTTTTTGCTATGTTATTTTCTGGAAAAAGATACAAAGATATAACACTATCAGACTTTGCTAGTTTTACTGTATGATCAGTCATATAGAATTTGAAACAATGAATCACATGACTTCCAAAAATGTTAAGAGTCATATTACCATCCAAATTTATGTTTTTTTACATTGGGCCTGATTAGCTGGATTATTTCCAACTAAAGACTAAAATGAACTCTGAGGGCAAGTATGTAACATCCATATATAACTTCAAATAACCTTCCTTAGATAAATAGGCTATTTTACCAACTGTGGCAGCTCTGGTCCAAGAGTCGCTAGAATGTAGCCTCAATTTCCTACAATGTAAAATAGGATAATCATAACACCTTTTTGTGCCAGATATTATTTGTTGACATTCAGCATTATTCCTATCATTCTGTATTGCAGGGACTTTTCCAGTCTCCCTTCCAGTATTGTTCAAGCTTATATTCCGCCTGTGAAAAAAGCTGGAGTGATATATGAATGATCAAAACAAAGCAGGGATCATTCTCCTGGGAATCTCTGACTATGACACTGCAGGTGGGTGAGATGATAAGGGGTGATTTTTTGTAATATCTGTGATGTCCTTATTGCTGAGATCATTAGTGAATTTTCCTGACCTGCACTCTTAGCCAGGTTGCCAGGATGAAGATTTTGTAAGCTATTTCCTTGTAGCAAGTACCTTCTTGCCTCAAACTTCGAAGAGTCACTAAGCTCCTGACTAGTCTCAGACCAACGCACCGTCTCACAGGTTTTCTGTGAGATTATGTGGAACAAACAATAAACTCTTGAGAGACACAAGAATTCACTGTAATACACTATAGCAGGTACAAATCAAAGTGTACCACGTGTGACATGCAGATAAGAAGCAGAAGTTCTGGAGCTAAGGTTATAGTTAAAACCTGTTCAGACAGTTCAATGAAAATATTTCAAATTGTATATAAAACCAGCACATTGTACCCCATGATTACATTAATGTACACAGCTATGACTTAAAAAAAAAAAAAAAAAACTGGTCAGAACACTTTCTGTGCCAAGGCTGAAGATAAGTTGTTTAATCTCTTTTAATAATTCTTTTTGGACTTTAAAATGGGAATTATAATAATATCCACATCACAAAATTGTGAGAATTAAGCGCAGTAATGTCTACAAGACAAGGAGCTTCATGCGGAGCTTTTCATAGCCACTTGATACATGTTGGTTAAGTTTTATGATGAAAAAGCCATTCCTAAAAGTTTTAACTATCACATTTAGAGACGTAGCCAATGTACATTTAAATAAAATAAAACAAAGAAACAAACTAATGAGAAGTAATGTGCTAACTCATGAAGTAAGCAACATTTATGCTGAAATTAGCATATGGGACTTTTCCCTGTTTACTATCAAAACCAAATATTTCTGCATTTCTTTTATACTAGGACTAAATGTAAACTCAACCTAAACCTGTGTGAATAAGGACATTATACTATAATAGGACAATGTTTATTGTTCATTTCCAACTGAGGAAGTGACTTTTGGGGTTGGTGGGAAAGAGGAAAATTTTCTAGAAATCCTGAACTCATAACATGTTTACAGCCCTATTCTCATGATCCTAGGATACAACTCTGGTTAAGACTCACATTTATCTTCTGCTACGAAAGCTTCCCATTTTTTTGCAAAACTCTGTGATATGCCTATTATTACCACTATACTAGTACTATTACTAATAGTACTAATTGCTATGGTCATTTATTGAATGCCAGGCACTGTGAGAAGCATTTTATAAACACAATATTTACTCATTACAATAACCCTAAAAGATAGGTAATTACAGTAATTTTCTATTTTCCAAATGGAGAAATTGGAAGTCAATTCAATTGCCTAAAATCTGTAGCTAAATCAAATTCTTCCAAATCTATTAGTCTTCCCATTACCCATGCTTTTTGTTCCTTTTCTTCATTTATATTTCAAGAACATTATTTTGTTACAAGGCAACACCTATATGTTCTGCTTCAACTTTTTCAAGCTTGCTTTTTATTACTATCAAAGAGTTCAATTCTCCAAATATAAACCATAAGTGTACACAGATTGGGAAATCTTAAAAATATATTATCCAAGAGTATTTGCTTACAGATCTCATTTAAAGTATTCCTCCATACATATATAAAAATCTGAAACAATCTATCCTGATTCTATGTATATTAGTAGTACTTTACATTGTGCTTAAAAACATCACAGAGCAACCCAATGTAATACACATGTTCTAAAAATGTGGAGTGAACAAATTCTAAGATAGAATTTTGCTGTCCTCAAACTTACCAACAGGGTAACGTGTACTCACATTCAAAGGAACATCAACCATTGATCAGCTAATAGCTGACAGGTAAATAAATAATGATGACAGGAGTAATGATGACAGATACCCAGGTAGGTGGAGGTAGAGATTAGAAAGAGAAAGTGCCTGTGTGGACTTCATTTGCCCTTAAGATACTAAAGACTAGTTGAACAGATTTTTTTCTATATGTTTAATGCTGCCTCTAAATGTCAAATTGTATAAATTGTGGCTCAGTTTTGTTCTGGGTTTTTTGAGAAACCAGCCAGTTATTCTTTCTACCCAACTACTAGAAATAACACAACATTTTAATGTAGGTCTTAAAACATGATTTTTGCTGTATTCTCTGCACAAAGTGGATGACATTTCAATAATAACGATGTTTATGATTTTAAAAAATCAAAAATACTGATGATAAAGGAATCCACAATAATAACTGAAAATAATGATTTAGCCTGTAAAATGGTCCAGGTCTTATGCTTTATGTATACCATGTCCTTTCCACTTTAGAAGATATTATTCTAAATCTATAATCTCTTTTAATCTATAAATATATAACCTAATCCATACCTCCTCTAAGAAGATATTATTCTCTTTCAGCTCTTATAACACTGAGCAGATTGACTAAGAGTTTGAACTCTGAAATTCACTGCATACACTTGAATACCAATACTATTGCAAAGTAACCCACCTTAGAAAACGTACTTAACTTCCCTCTACTACATCCTTTTCTGTAAAAACTAGGAAATGTCCCTACCTAGTAGGTTTTCTCATAGGAAATGTAAATCCTTAAAAACATTTGTTAACATTATGTTTGTTTTGTGGAAAATCATTTAAAAAGGACAAAGTTCATTCCTTTCTCTTATATTGGACATGGCTAAAGTCAGTGAGAAAAGTAAAACACGGTCCTACCTGTGTATCCGGTCTTGCAAACGCAGTTGAAGCTTCCTGGAAAATTCTGGCAGACGGCTCCATTCTTGCAAGGACTAGGCAGGCACTCATTGATATCTCTCTCACAGGCTCTGCCAGTGAAACCATCTGGGCAGCTGCATGAAAATGCTCCTACTAGATTGAGACAGGTCCCACCGTTGTGACAAGGGGACGGGAGGCATTCATCTATATCTGTTTCACACCAGCTGCCAGCATATCCTGGCAGACACCTGCACAGGAAAGGCTGCAGGGGCTCATTGGCCACGATGATGACCGGGAGACTCTCACGGCTCTTCAGCGCAGAGCTCACAGCCAGTCTTCTTATACAGCTCCCTCCGTTCTGACACGGGCCATGGACGCACGAGTCATGGTCCACAGATTCCACCTTTACTCCACTCTGCCGGAGGAGGAGCTCTTTGATGCTTTCAAAGAAGGTGGCTACACCACTGGGATTCACATACTGATTGTTATTTCTCTTCACAGCTGCCAAAAGAAATGTTCGATTGTTTTCCTCGTATGCACCATACAGTTGCACAGCAGTCCCTAGGCCTGTCAGCTGTGAACTGGCAATGCGTAAAAAGTGAAGATAGTGGTTAGTTAAGAAGTCCTTTACTGTGGGGGTGCCGAGACGAAGTAGGATGCTATTATCCACTGTAGCGTTGGAAAATCCAGCAAAGAAAACTCTGATATTGCTCGTGACTGTGCTGTGTACTCCGTCATTGCTAAGGACAGTCAGATCAAATGTGCCATCTGTGGATCTTGGCTGGGAATTCAGATCACAAGTGCCCGCTGGAATGCTGAAGAGGCTCGTAACTCCCGAAGTCAGGGAGCAGTGGAAGCTGTCTAATACGTCTGGATCCTGCGGCTTCACAGAGCCTAAAATCCCTCCAGGAAACAAGTTGCCATAATAATTAACAAATATCTCCACCGTCCGTGACTGTGAAGGGTTGTCATTTTGGTCTATGACTGTGATGTGCACAGTCCCTGTGGAAGACATCTGAGGAACCCCAGAGTCCCTGGTAACCACGGACAGGTAGAAGCCTGCAATCTGCTCTCTGTCCATCTCTCTGGTTGTGCTCAGAACTCCAGCAGTGTTCAGGCTGAAATAATTGGTGGCAGGCCCTGTGCTCAGCAAGTAATAGGTAAAGGGACCTTGGTTGGGAGGGAGGTCAGGGTCAGTGGACTGAAGGGTCATCACCAGAGTTCCTGGGCGTTTGTTTTCCATAACTTCTCCTTCACTGATGGTCAGCACAGGCCCATTGTCATTTATATCTTCCAGGGTGACCAGCAAGGTGGCACTTCCTGTTGCTGAGGGGGTCCCTGAATCAACAGCCAAAACTGAGAGGTTATAGACGGGGAGAGTTTCTCGATCTAATTCTGCTGTGACAGTAATCTGTCCTGTCTGTGGATTAATAGAAAAGGCACCGTTTTCATTCCCTGATCCAATGAAGTAAGAAAACCTGCTCCAGCTGGGGATGGAGTCTGAGTCAAAGGCACTGACAAAGGTCACGTGAGTTCCTATCGGGACCCCCTCGCTGATCTGAACGCTGTAGATGTTCAGGCTAAAAATGGGGGGGTCATTGGCATCAAGCACAGTGACATTTACAGTGACCTCATCTATATCTGCACCTCTAATGCTGCCAAAATTTTTGGCCAATACCTTCAGAGATACCCTTTCTTCTTTTTCTCTATCGAGAATTCCAGAAACATAAATTTGTCCTGTCTTCTTATTGATCTGGAAACCCTTCTTTCGGCTATTACCAAAAATCAAATAGTGTACCTCCCCATCGATGCCCAAATCACGGTCACTGGCAAACACTTCTCCCACGATAGTGCCTTTAGGAGCCGCTTCTGAGATTTCAAAATAGTAAAGTTTGGAAACAAAACGAGGCACATATTCGTTTGTGCCTTTTAATTGTATATTAACAGTGGTGAAGCTACACCTTTCTTCATCAGGGACATTGAAGGCTTTCACAGTAAGATGGTAGCTCTGCTTGGTTTCAAAGTCCAAGAAGCCTTGAGTGGTTATGACTCCTGTGTTAGGGTCAATGACAAAGAGGTCGCTGTCAGATGACTGTAGAGTATACGCAATCACGGCATTTGTCCCGGAGTCAGCATCGGTTGCATTCAGGTGGATAACTGTTGTCCCACTTGGGGCATTTTCCAAAACAGTTGGGAAATATTCATCAGAAAGGAATATTGGAGAATTGTCATTCACATCAATCACATTCACAGTCACACTGCAGTAACCAGTTCTTGCAACCCATCCTCCATCTACAGCACTGATGGTCATTTCGTGTTTCTGGCATAGCTCATAATCGAGAGCTTTGGCTAGTGTTAATATACCCGTGGAAGAATTGAGTGCAAAAATGCCCTCTTCGTTTCCTGAAGAGATGCTATACCTAATCAAGCCATTCATAGCTGTGTCTCGATCTCTTGCAGAGACCGTTCTGACAATGGCGCCAATGCTGTGGCTCTCGGGGATAGTCGCACTCATGTGGCTTTGAGAGAATTCAGGCGTATGGTAGTTTTCCTCAGTGACAGTTATCTGAACAGTTGCTTGGGAAGAAAGTGGGGGATTTCCTTTATCCTTTGCAGTGACTGTGATCAAAAAGTTTTGATTTAAGTCAGAAATCAGGGAAGATGCTACTGAAATCCACCCTGTATCATTGTCCAACTTAAATTTTCCTAAATGATTTTCATTAGAAATGAAATACTCCACTTCAGAATTCAGTCCAAAATCTTTGTCATCTACTGCGGTCACTTTGATCAATTTTGTACCAACTTTGACATTTTTGGTGACTGGAGTAAAATATTTAATTGTAAGAAACTGAGGGGCATTGTCATTGCTGTCCACTATGTTGATGGTAACTGTTGTCTCGCTGATCAAGGAAGGGTCACCTCGATCTGAAGATGTCACTATAAAACTATGCCTGTTGATGTTCGCATTACTGAAGCCACTGACATTTTGGTACTTTAAGATCTGTTTATTGAAAATCTCCCCAGTGGTGGCATTAATCCTGAAATATTCTGACTGAGATTTTATAAAATAAAACACTTGTCCATTTGGTCCTTCATCAGGATCTGTTGCAGATACCTGAGTCACTCTGGAGCCAATCTCAGTAAGTTCGGGGCAATCTAAATAATAGGAGGGCCTACTAAATCTAGGAGCATTGTCATTGACATCTGTCACAAATATTGTGACATCTGTGCTTACAGTCCACCCAGAATCATGTGCAGAAACTCGGATTCTGAAACGGTCTGTATTTTCCCTATTTAAAGGTCTGCTAATGACAATATCCCCTGTGCTAGGATTAATTGTAAATGGAAGACTCATATCCATTATAGAATATTTACTAATTGCATTCGTGCCAATGTCTTCATCCGAAGTTGTGACACGTGTAACTGTGTATCCTAAGGGGGAATTTTCAGGAACATGGGCACTGAATATCTGAGAAAATCTAGGGGCATTATCATTTTCATCTAAAACGTTAATGATGACTTTTATTGAGGTACTTTGAGAAGGGGAACCTTTGTCTGAAGATTTCACAGTGAGCACATATTGAGATACTTTTTCTCTATCTAAAGGTCGAATGCTTCTAATTTCACCAGTAGCATGATTGATACTGAAACTATTTTCTTCATTGCCATTAACAATTTCATAATCTAATTGTCCATTGGGTCCACTGTCTCTGTCCATTGCTGAAACAGTAAGTATTTTTCGAGGAGAGAGGTTTTCTAATATTTCAGATACAAATGGATCTTCCTTAAAAACGGGGACATTATCGTTGACATCCAGTACCGTTATATCAAGTTTCTCATAAGAGGAGAAAGGAGGGAAACCCCCATCTCTGGCCTCTATCCACAAAACATATTTTTGTATCTTTTCAAAATCTAGAGGTTGACTAATAGACACCTGCCCTGTCAATTGATCGATTTGGAAAGTATTGCCTAGATTCCCACTTGCAATGTAGAAGGACAAAGGTTCTCCTCTTAGAGAAGATCCTGTGACGGTGGTGACTAGAGAGGCGACTGGTTGGCTTTCAGGAAACATGAATGTTTGTTCTTTGGCTCTGACTTTCGGGAAATCTGCCTTGTTCACAAATCTAACAGTCACTGTTGTAGAATCTGTCTTTGGAAATGAGCCACCATTCTTTACATGTACAGAAAATGTCACTTCTGAAGCTCCAGTTAGTGGTCCAGCTGCCATAATAGCTCCCCGCAGTGGGTCAATGTGAAATTTTTCAGAGTTTCTACCCGAAAGAGAATACTGTAATTCAGAATTTGCTCCAATATCAGCATCTGTGACTGTCACCGCAAAGACAAAGGAACCTATAAAAGAGGGAGGTACAGCTGTAATCTCACGGAAGGCCACGTAAAGCATTGGGTAGTAGCTTCTTGCACATAAAACACTATGTTGCTGTCTGATATAATTCATTTTCTTACGGTTACTGGAGAAAACAATATTTCCTATATTTTCTCCAAAGTTTTCAAGTCAAATCTGCTTAACAATAGTCTTCAGAGCCGGGTCGGCCCTTTTCTAACTGAAACCCATATAGATTGTTGGATTTAGTATTTTTTAGTATGCCTTTGAGAGAAGCACAGAGAATGGAACTGGCCCATCATGCAAAACCATACTTTCTAGGAGAGAAATCTGCACATAACACAATTTTCCAGCAAACGGTAATATGTGAGCTCTGCAAGAAACTATGCTTTCACCCATTATCAAGTGTCTATTGCTCTGTTATGTTTTAAAATATTTTTCATGTATCAGCCCATATAGCCTATGGCTGGGAGGAGCGAGAGTTATAAGAAATATCTGTACAGCTCAATAATGGAACATCTTGGTGAAAAGGGCATGGAGAGGGATTTAGCTCTCCTAACAAGCACGAGAGCTCACGAGATGAGAGCAGTGGTGAATTGGCAGTCTCTACACCTGTGGTGTTGAGAGACACAAGATCAGCCTTACATTAGGCTGGAGGGGAAGGCAGTCAGGAGCATGCGCATTCTATCATGGACTCGCTTACTCTGACTCTGTCTCCTCTCCTGCCTGCAGAATGCAGCATGCTATCTCTCTGCTGAAGATTATCAAGCTCTACTAAAGAATAAGATCTGTCTATTCTAAGAAGACTGCTTTACTCTCTCTAAGACTCTCTCTCTCCTGCAGAAGTAGATAGCCCTTAGGCACCTAAGAGAAATTGTTCCTGAGCAAGGTAGCTTAGCGGTCAGCATCCAGAACCTAGTTAAGCAAGGTCAGAGACCTGGCCAGTCCGGGGCCCTGACATTTCAATTTCTGTATGTAATTATTTCAATAAAGATCATTATGTTTATTTTATCATTTGATTCCTGATATCCACTGTTTTATAGCAAAATCCCTCTATCTGTGAGCTGTTATGACATGCAGATGAAGTATATAAATACATATGCATAAATCAATTAAAATAATCATAAAGTAGTAAGAAATCAGTACTGAAGAAGAATGGACTCCATTTGAATTCCAAAAGTTACTGTTTCGAATGAGTGCCAATGGAACAGATTGCAGTAAATACATGCAGAAAACCTGCCATGAGAAAATGTTTTCAATATACTCATTCAGAAACCACCCAAACTTGCACTTCAGAAGAATTTGTAGCAAAGTAAAAATTTCTTTATTAAAAAGTACAGTGATTCCAATTAATCATAAGAAGTCTAATGAGGAAAAGATGCTTTAGCCTACCTCATTTTGCATAGAAGGTGCTATATTGCACCACATACATATTAGATGCCATTAGAATCATGCCTGCCAACATCATTTCAACTAAAGATCTTCGTCGGGTATTTATGACTTTGATGTTTCCATTTCCAAATCATAGAAAGTTGGCACACACATCTATGGATTTTATACTTTAAATTGATATCAATTAGACATCCCCAGGTTAGCAGAAGATAAAGGATCATTGAGAGGACTTAATACTGGATTCACTTATTTTTTCCTTGAATTAAAAATATTTTCAAGTAAGGAAGATTAAATTAATAATGAGCTATATTTGTGTATTTCCTTGTTCAAAAATATATTTTAAAAATTACAAGTGGCAGAATATTTGTGCAGTTCTTTGTAGGGTATGCCATTCATTGAAAATATGAAAATGGTGTCAAACTAAATTTTAAAAATATGTAGAAAGAAAAATGCATATTGTTGATACAAAAGTGGTTCATACGTGGTTCAAAACTTACTAACAAAACACTATTCATGAAAATTGAAATAAAAATAAATATTAATAAGCATATTCATCCATTCACATTTTCAAAATATATCTATGATAAATCAAAGTAAAGTATGCATTTCCTACCAACAAAATACATTTGAATGCTTAATGTTTCCAGCACTGAAGTATGGCATGAAATATAGAGACAATGTCCCTTTTCTTAGGAAAATTACACACAAATTATACCTCTGGGCACAACTATCCTTGACAACAAAGTTATATCTATTTCAATAATTTACAATATGCAAGTAATATTGAAAAATAGTAATAGGAAAGACATGATAATGATAAAATCCTATACATAATTGATCTGGAAAGAAAGAGTTAACTTAAAAGGTTTAATTTCATTACAGAAAACAATCTAAATCCTAGCGGATTTGCAAAATTAGGCTGTGTCAGAAATATAGACATAAAAATAATGTAAATATAATTATAGAAAATATGTGAGGTACCATTTGCTTATATCTGTGTGATTACCTGGAAGAGTAGGAGATGGGATGTGTGTGACATATGGGTGATGCTGAAATCGCGGTGGATTGTCATTGACATCAGTCACAGTGACGAACACACTGGTGGAACTAGAAAGAGTCTCTGGGGATCCGGCATCACTGGAGACCACCACTAAAGTGTAGTTATCTTTTGTTTCCCTGTCTAACAATGCGCTGGTGATGATCTGTCCCGTGGATGGGTTGATGGTGAACTGAGAGTTTCCACCAATGATCCTATAACTAAAACAGAGAGCAGAGATAGGCATATTTCTTATATTTTTAATATCGTAACATTTATTTAATATGATTTAAAAACTAAAGCAGAAAGTGAGAAAACATGACAAGATCGCACAACAATGAAAGAATGAATATGGCTAAAAGATAAATATTTCAAACTTTACGTGAACATCACATTGGCAGTCTTTATTGCCAGATGTCCGATGATGTTAAACAGGTCTTCACAAAGTTTGTAGGACCAAGTCACGCAAGACCCAAAAATAAACCCAGAAGGCTATTAGCCTGAAATAAATTAGCCTGAAAGCATAAATCAGAGACTTGCTCTAATATGGTGGTTAGTGGCCAGGATTACAAACGAACATCTTTTAAATGAACATAAAAATTACTTTTCTGCTTTATACCCAAATAAACCAGAGAAGATCAGTTGACAATTTTATTCTTTTAAGATAAAATACTGTATTTGACTTCCACTGACTCCTCAGAACAACGAAAGAACTCATTATTTATACAGAGAGCATCCTAGTTACCAATTCTCTCACTTGTCAGTCCTCATATGGCTTTGTTGCGCTCGTCTGGAGAGGTCTGACATCTTCATGGATTATTCTGATGCTAACCAGATTGGTTAACGGGCAGGAGTTTCCACTGAGAATACTTTCTCTCTTTTTTTCTGAAGAGAAAGGCCATCTGTATATACTTCTGATTTGATGTCTGAATCGGGATCCCAGAGATTAGTCAGGAAAGTTTAGCTTGGAGGTTTGGAAATTGGCACTGGTCCAAAATTTTTAAAGTTGAAGATTGGGAAAGAAATTGACATCTTTAAAGAATTTTTTCTTTACACCAGGAAAGAGATACCTTTGATAGAGTTAACTACATGTTTCTATAGTTTGGTTCCTATTCATATAAACTTAGCAACAGCAGTCTCTAACGGAAACAATCCCTACATTGCAGCCAGTAGAACACACACTCCTTATATTATTTTACAGCTTAAAACTAACATTTCAACATTTTTAGGCTATCTTAGTGAAATAGTGAATTATTGGAGATCTTATATTTAAAAAGAATAGAGGTATTATAAAATGACAACAATCTAGAAAAAGAATAGAGAAGGGGTTTTGTTGAGGAATGGTTTCAGTAATGATAAAGTACTTGGTATTGTCAGATTTTTAACCCTCTTGGGCACACCCACATGTCACAATCAGGAGTGAATGAGAATAGCACTGACTCTATTTCTTGAACTAGAAGAGACTACAAAAAGTATAATTATTGCTCTTGTACAGTAGATTATATCTATTTCCTTTTCCAAATAAAAATATCAGCATTTTATAAATAAATTCTTTACAATTAGAAATTCAGGACTCACAAAATAATCAAATTATCTTAACTTTTCAAGAGAGTCTATGGAAGACTAGATTTGAGAATTGTGTGCCATTACTTTGGGAACCTTGTTGCTATCAGTGGATGTAAAATAACAAAGTAATTTAATAGAAAAAAAACTAATTCATACTGCCATAAACTTTTTTACAGTCTTATGATGGCAAAGGTCAAGGTTGAATTAAATATTTGTTTCTTTAAAAAGTAAACATTCGAACAAATAGAAATAAAAGAAAAATGATGGATACTGTGTGCAAATTTGGACTTGGATGTTTCATTTATTTTAAGAAATTAGAAAGAGCAATGGTGTATTACAAAGAGCAATATGTTGAAAGGCAAAGGATGTGGTGTCTGGTCCAGTTCCAACTAAATAATCCACAAAGGAATCTACTGTGGTTTAAATATTCCCTCCACAATTTACATTGAAACTTAATTGTTGTTGTAACAGTGTTGAGAATCGGAGCCTTTAAGAAGTGATTAAGCTAAGAGGGCACCATCATCATAAATGGATTAATGCCTTTGTCTTGGAGTAGATTAGTTATCTCCAGAGTGAGCTCAGTCTCCTGTGCTTACTCGTCACATGATGCTTTCACCCTTCCACCTTGAAGTAGCACAGCATAGAGGCTTCACCAAAGGCCGGCCCCATCCTCTTAGATTTCCTAGCTTCTAGAACTGTGAGCCAAATAAACTTCTATTCCTTATAAATTACCCAATCTGTGGTGTTCTATTATAGTAGCAGAAAATGAACTATGAAACTTGCAGTGTAAATTCTTATCTTTTTAAAGTTTAAGCTATTGTACATGCTCTGGCCCATAGGATCGTCTGTTTAAAAGCAAGTAATATGTATTTTTATTTTGTAAGATGAAAAAATAAATTGTCATATTAATATGGGATTAATCTTTTTCTAGACTTTACTAGATTCTAAAGCATATGAAAAGAGCATTTTAGGGTAGTGCCTGTGGCTTAGTGGGTAGGGCACCCGCCGGCCCCGGTCAAACTGTAACAAAAAAATAGCCGGGCGTTGTGGTGGGCGCCTCTAGTTCCAACTATTCGGGAGGCTGAGGCAAGAGAATCACCTAAACCCAGGAGTTGGAGGTTGCTGTGAGCTGTGATGCCACAGCACTCTACTGAGGGCGATAAAGTGAGACTCTTGTCTCTAAAAAAAAAAAAGAAAAAGAAAAAAGAGCATTTTAAATATGAGCCATTCTATAACACTGCCATAGGAAAACTGCAAGTTGAAAGATCTGGGGGGAAGAGTCTCACTATGTGAGCAGAGCCAAAGGACAGCTGTTCAAGCTGAATCATATTACTGCCATCGCGCCTTCATTCACTGCCTCTGGCTTTGCTTCATACAAATTATTTCCTACAACACGAGGGAGGAATTACCATGAAATATACACTAGTCATGTTACTGCCCTGCTTAAAACACTTCCATTATTTCTTTCCTTAGATGCAGAAAGAACTGTTGAATTTTTTATATATTATATGAGGCCCACTGCTAATACACACAAACCCCCTGAAAGACTTTCTCTAATGCCATGCCTGAGCTTTTTGCCTTTTACCTGTTATTGTCATTGCCTACAATGCCTTTCATCCCTTTATTTGCAGATAAATTATTTCTCTAGTTTTCTAAAAATTCATTAACCACTCAAAGCTCTTACACTGATTTTCTCAAGTAGTGTTGACTCTATTGTTCTTTCTACCCATTCTTTGTTTAAGCTATAAGTTGTTACAAGGTGGTATTATCACAAGATTACACAATTACATCTTGTATTAAACTTACTCCTTTGGGGCCTAGAGTGCCTAAGTCCTCAGAACTCACCAAAGTGTGTGGAGGCTCCATAGTTGCACAGTATTGGTGTAGTATATAGAAACTAGGGGTTAGAAACTGGAGTCAGAGAAGTCAGTTCATTTTTATCCTAATAGTGCAGGTACGATGCAGTTGTCGACAGGACTAGCATCTTGTCAGAGGATTGCACAGGAAAGAATGGGTGCCCGAGGCATTAGAGAAGAAGAAAATGAGAATTTGTCCACTAATTATATATAGTGGGTAGAGGATGACCTTTACCCACACGGTGTTGATGAAAAAAGCAAGATGACATTATTCAGAAAAAGCAGAAAACCAAATGAGAAAAAGGAAAGATTTGGAGTTTCAGCTGCATTGTGTTTATGATGCCAACAGAACCTCCTGGTGAAATAATGTCTATTAGAGAGTTATAAATGTAGGTAGGAAACTCTGGAATGGAGTCAGAGCTAATAGCACAAATATCGAGGGTTTTTGCATGGAATCTATGTCTTCAGCCGTGGAAATGCTTCTCAATCTCTCTTCCTCTCTCTCTCTCTCTCTCTCTCTCTCTTTCTCAAATACACACACACACACACACACATTTGCGGACATGCAAACACACACAAATATAAAAATAGAAAAGAAAGAACTGAAAAAAATAATTCTATAGGGAATGATCAAATTACTTCGAAGGGAGAGAAAAAGGAGGAAACAGAAGGGAGATGAAGGGTGACAAGTAAGCAAAAATATTTCCACTGATATTCAGAAGGAAAAAAAATGCCAAAAGACAAGGTATCTATGGTATAAACATTGCAAATGGTAATACAGAATAAGGAGTCAGAAAACGTCACTGGACTTGACATACGGCAGTGGAGACTTCTTATCGAGCCTTCTAAGTAAAGCAATAGAGGAGAAAATCAGACTGAAAGACTTATAGGAATAAATGGCCAAGAGAAAACGATGAGGTAGTGAAGCCATCCTTTCAACGGCATGGTAGTAAAAGTGAAAGGAGTGAAAGCAGCACTTCTGGAGAATTTCTAATCATTGATTCAATGCATTTACTTATGTAATAGCCACTATGATATGCCAGACATTGTATAAGAAAGAACGTATTGGAAATTAAAGGGTATGAGAAGGATAAAAAGAAAAACTAACATTAATTTAGTGACTTTGTTTTGATAATTGTGCCACAGACATTTATAGATATTAACTGATTCCATATATATTTCTTGACAAATACTAAGGGTCAATAAATATTTAATTTTCACAAGTATAAAGTACAGTCGGCCCCTGAGTTACAAACATCTGACTTATATACAACTCTCACTTACAAACAAAGGCTATTACAGTAAATCTCCCGAATTACAAACATCTGACTGATGTATGATTTGCACTTACAAATGTATGCTATTACAGATAATTGGTTAAATGTACCTATTCCAATTTACATACCAATTCAAATGAAGAACAAGCCTATAGATCTATCTCATTCCTAACTGGAGATTGCCTGTATCAATTCTTACCTCCATTTTTATTGTTACAGAAACTGGAGACTTAAAGATATTGAAATGACTTCCCCAGGTCAAGGCCGGCAAATAAAAGAACCAAAATTCAATAACAGATACTCTAAACATTTCTGTAGATATGCTAACTTATGTAGCTGAGCATGGAAGTAGATAAAAATGATCAAAGGGATAAAGGTAACTTGATAAAGGACACAAGAGAGAAATGCAGTAACTGTTGAATTAAAATTTGAAGGAAATTTAGTGGGAAAAGATTAAGAGCACAAGTTAAGGGATTTTCTGTAGAAAGCTGGCCATGTCAAAACAGTTCTGTGATTTTTCTCCAGTGTTGCCACATAAAAGAAATTAGCAGTGAGGTTTAAAGGAAGGTTTGGTCCAGTGGTAGATAAAAGCATAAACAAGCTGTAAATAGTAAGTTCCAGAATAAGTATGTGGAAAGTGAGAATATAAACTAGATAGATCAAAAGTAGGAATTAACATAGGGTGGTTTGCCAAAAGGGAAAGCGTTCACAGTGAAGTCAAAGGTATAACTCAAAATACACCATGTGTAGAAATGCACAGTTTGATCAAACAGGTAAAAATAAAAATGTAAATAAATATCTGTTAGCTGGTTGCTGTGTGCAAGATTATGCTAGTATGTATGGGGAAATCAACAAATTATAAGCCACATAAACATTTGTGCTCCTATAGAGCCCATGAGTAGTTGAATAAATATCTTAAATATGTGAAATTTAAATAGGAAATATAACAATCAAAATAATAGCTCTTTTATCCAGAAGAGAGAATACGTTTTCTCTAATAGTCCATGAACAACAAGAAGTCATTAACGCTTATTATAAAAAGGCATTATATTCCAATAATATATTATTAGGCCAGAATAAACAAGTTTAATGTTGTCATTACTATTTACTTATCCTATGAAAACATTTTTAATTTAAACTAAAATAATTATTTGCCTTAAGTTAATTCACATTATGGTATTTTTCAAAAGATAAAACAGCTTCAACTTTTACTTTAATTGATTTTATGATGGTCTATACAGTCATTTCAAGATTTTTGCAGGCGGGATTTGGATTTCAGTGAAAGGAGAAGTATAAAGTTTTTCTCTGACATTAAAAAAAAAAAGAAAATTCAGCCAACCAAATAACCAAAATACATACTAAACCAAAACAATCATATCAGACCTACCTGTGCAATTCTGTAAAACATTTTGAAGATATGAACAAGATTTTCTAGAACAGTTTTATAAGCATAGTTCACAAGTATAGGATAACATTTTTCAATAAATCTTTGGCATCTACTAGAAGAAAACAGAATATCCTCTTACCATTCTATTCTAGCAATAAACAAACAGAACAATGAATGATAGGATCAAATTTGTAAACACGCAACTGCATAGTCAGGAATTTAAACATCTCAGACAAGAGAACTGTCCTCTTACTGACTAGCAATATTCTAAAGAGGGCGCCAACAAAAAAGTATACACACATTTTAACAAAGGAAAAAACTATCTTAAAAGTGTAATAATACTCCTATATGCTGATAACAAAAGATGAATACAAATCATGTTCGAACACCTTTGGTAATTTCAGGAGTCAAACGTGACTTGAGTCTTACAATTTTAATGCAGTGTTTTCATTTCTTAAAACCCATATACTTTCTTTTGGCTCTCTCTGTTTCGACTGCCTTGAGTAAGAAACAACTTCCTTTGCATGACAGATTAGTAGTTATTAGATGATCACGCTACACTGGATACAACTTCACTTCCAAACTCGTTATCAGAAACTTACTGAGCACTAACAGGGGACAAATACAGAGCTAAGTGTTCTTTTCAGATTAGAACAATCTCAATCCACAATTCCTGAATGCATTTTTTTTTCATTCCACACACTGTTCTAAATAGCTCACTTAAATTATTTCATTTATTTTGTATACATGCAGTTTCCTTATTACAATACCTAGTCCATTAATAAGAAAACTTGGTCCAGAGATATTAAATAAGTTTCCTATACTCATGCAATTCATAATAGTAGGTTAAATGTAGTAGATTTCAATTTTACAAAACTTGATTTCTAAGCTTCTGCTCTTAACCTTAAGCTGAAGACTTTGGGCTCAATACCAGGATATGAATTTCATTATTTCTGTGCTTTGGTGTAGGACACGTAAAGGAGAAGTTATCTACTGGCTTTCTGAGGCACATACCCTGGAAGAAGTTCGGTTGTACCCTCTGTCTGGGTGGTGCTAAGCACAATAACCCAAACTGTGTATTTCCCTAATCCTTGGTGATTTGACTTTATAGGCCTCTGGGAATGCAGCACTTCTCTTGGAAGGAGGTCTGAAAGATATTTATTGGTTGTTTTCCTCCTTTCATAAGGCATGAAAGTGTCCATTCTGTCCTGGGTTTCCTACGTTATCTATGGCCAGATGGCCTTCTCAGCTGCTTTACAGGTATTTTCTTTTAACCAGCTTTTCAGTGTTGGAGAATTTCCAGAGACCAGTTTCAGCTCCTCTTTCCTTTTCTTGTTACATTATCTACTAACCCGTTCTGTTTCTTTTTATATTTCCTCTAACATTGGTGACTTTCAATTTGTTTTGGTTTTTGTTTTTTGGCTAACATGCTGTGGTATCAGCTTGCTCACAGTAACCTCAAACTCCAGAGTTTAAGCAACCCTTCTGCTTTAGCCACCCAGGTAGCAGGACTATAGGCACCTGCCTCAATACCTAGCTTGTTTGTCTAGTTTTAATCGAGATGGGGTCTCTTGCTCATGCTGGTCTCTAACTCCTGACTCAAGGGAGCCTCCCGCCTCAACCTCCTAGAGTGCTAGGATTACAGGCATGAGCCGCCACGCCCAGGCATGACTCTAAAATCTATCCAGTGCTGATTCCAGCACATATCTCCAACTTCCCTGCTGATATCTCTACACAAATGACGAACAGTCATCCCTTACAACATTCAAATTAAACCTGATTTCTCCCAATTCTGTTTCTCCTCCAATCAAGTCATTTCAGTAAGTGATATCACAAGCTACCCAGATGCTTGAGCAGAAAACATACTTAAGATGTTTCTGATTTCTCTTTTTCATCAATCTCAAATATATGACACAAATCTATTAACTTAATTTTCATTTTTTCATAAAAGTACAAGTCCAATCTACCTTGAATAACTATATTAATTAGTGCCCAAGTGGCTTCCCTAGATTCTCCCTATGAAACCTCTTTCTATAGACCCACCTTCTCAAATTAAATCCAAATACAGATCAATTTATCTTGCTCCTCTGTTTAAAACTTCCCCAATAGACTCCCATTCAAAAAGAAATTTTAAAATTCTAATTTGTTACCATCACCCAGAAACCCTTATATAGCCTACAGTTTCTAGTACCTGCCTACTTTGGTGAATCCTGTCTGATTCTGGTTCAGACTCACTGGTTTTCTTAGATAAAACCTGAACTTACTTCCATTCCACTACCCAGTCCTAAAGGCCACTTCTTTAAAGAGGCCAGGGACATGGTCTGAGTGTGTCCTCCAAAATTCATGTGTTGAAACTTAATGACCTCTGTGATAGCACTAAGAGGCCAGGACTTTAGGAGATGATTGGGTTTTCAGGAGAGCACACTCATGGATGGGATTGGGCTCTTATACAGTGTCTTGAGGAAGTGGGTTCCCTTTCTTTTTCTCTTTTGCTATCTGGGTAAACAGTCTTCATCGCTTCCAAAGGATTCAGCTACAAGGTTCCAGCAAAGAGCAGCCCGTCCCAGACACCCCTGCCAGTGCCTTACTCTCAGACTTCCAGCTTCTGTAATAAATTTATGCTGTTTATAAATCACCCAGCCTTAGATATTTTGTTATAGCAGCATCAATGGACTGAGACACTACCTATAAAAATCAAACCTAAATTCCCCCATTATTCTTTATTGCATTACCTTGTTTTATTTTCTTGGCTGTCATCTCTATATGAAATAAAGTTGTTTATTTCTATTTTTTAATCCTAAAACAAATATAATTTGATAAGTGCATATTAATTGAAAAATGTCTTGGAGGCCTCCAGCTTTCACTAAGTCATCTCTGACGTTAGGAAGACACTAATTAAAGTCAGTTTCCCAAGATGATTTTGATATAAGGAAATTAGCAACAATTACAAACTAAACCATCAACTCATCACTCTATCAACTCATATGCTACCCATGGCCGAGAGTTCCTCTGAATTCTTCACATTCTATCTTCTGATCCTTTACTTTCATAGCCATCTAACTCATTCTAATTTACCTAACACCAGGCTAGAGGAGGGAGAGGGTACAAAAATATTTTTATCTATGAGGTTTTCTCTGTAGTATCTTGAAATCTTCATTCCTTACCATTTAGAATAGGCACAGTAGAAGGGGACAACATGGATCAGGCAAAGGTTACAAGTAATTGCTTTCATGTCCTTTCAGAACAAGCCACTATATTGCTATTTTTCATTTTTGGTATATTTAAGTAGAGTAGAATAAACTCTCTAAACTATGAACATACAAATATTTTTACTATGGCTAGTGGTGGATTAGAAACAGCCATCTTTGAAATTTTTCCCACAAATGGTGATTTGCGTTTCTCCTCTCAATGAATTTGGGATGGCCGTGGCTGCCTTGACCAATGGAGTATTATGGAAGTGAGGCTGTGCCACATCTGGGCCTGTCCTTCAAGGGCACTGGTAGCTATCACCTGAGGCTCTTGGACCTCAGAGCCACCATGTAAATAGTCCAACTCCATGCTAAAGAATTGCATCAAGAAGTCCTCAGACTACACATGAAGAGAGAAGGGGCCTAGGGGACCCTGACCTTCTAATCATCACTTTCAGGGCACCAGGCATGCAAAGCCATCTTGGACTCTTCAGAGCCCTAGTCAGTAAGCAAATACCACAGAGAGACATCAGTCAATCACAGGAAGCCCAAGAAGCACCTACTGCACTCCTAAAGTATAAAATCTGAAATAAAGGTGGCGCCTGTGGCTCAAAGGAGTAAGGTGCCTGTCCCAAATGCCAGAGGTGGCGGGTTCAAACCCAGCCCCAGCCAAAAACTACAAAATAATAGTAATAATAATAATAATAAATAAAATAAAATAAAATCTGAAAAAAAATTAAATTAAAAAAGGCTGATGCGGTTCAGCGCCCATAGCTCAGTGGTTAAGGTGCTGGCAGGCCACATACACTGGAGCTGGTGGGTTTGAATACAGCCCAAGCCTGCTAAACAACAATGAAATCTGCCACAAAAATTAGCCAGGCATTGTGGCCGGCACCGGTAGTTCCAGCTACCTGGGAGGCTGAGGCAAGAGAACCGCTTAAGCCCAAGAGTTTGAGGTTGCTGTGAGTTGCAACACCACAGCCCTCTACTGAGAGTGACAAAGTGAGACTCTGTCTAAAACAAAAAAAAATGATGCAACAATATAAATCAAATTAATAAGTAAAATACAATTTTAGTATACATGTAATAAGTAATATATTGCTTTAATACTCATTTTAGGGATAGTTGTTTATTCAGCAATAGATAACCAGAACAGGACTATGATGTTAGTATTATAACATTTCCAGTTAAATTAAACACTATATTCATTTAGTCCAAAAGCAAATATTTAATGAGAAAAATATTTAAAGTCTCAAAGAAAAATGTACTGACCTTATCACTGCGTTTGTTGAAGCATCAGCATCTGAAGCGTTTACCAACAAAACATCTGTTCCCGTTGGTGCGTCTTCAGGAATTGTTGTGAAATACATTTTACTGGCAAAAGTGGGGACATTGTCATTGACATCATCTACTATGACATGGATTGTCCCAGTTCCAGTCAAGGCAGGGGATCCTAAGAGAAAAGAAAATCAAATCTCAATACTTATTTTAAAGGACAAAAATAATATCAAAATTTAACAATGATGAGCTGGAGACAACATTACTGAAGAGAATTTAGAAAGCAGCTTATAAAGCAAAATTTCTGACCACAGGAGACAAGCGATTGAGTGATTTTTTATTTTGTTACAAGAGCACTATTTTCACATAAACCAGAATTTGAACTCTTCCTGGTGATTCTGCACAAAAGGCATATGTCACACTCTTATTTTATTTTAAAGGTGCTGATTCAACAAAGTAAAACACAACAATATCATTTAAATGCCACAGCAGAGGCACTGCTGGCAATTTCTCTGAAATTACATTAAAATAGCGCAAACTAGATTTGGAGAATACCCATGGGGCTGGAAGAGCTGACTGCTCAACTACTAAGGCAGTGTTAAAAACTATATTCCTAGCTGTTACTATCACAGTTACTATCAAAAATTCTGAAAAGCTTCTGAGGTATTTAAATCTCTTTTGACATACTCTTCAATACTTGTTTGTGGGAAAACAAAAGCTTCAAATTATATCTCAAAAGTATAATTTCTCCTTGCTTGAAATAACTTTATGTTGATGAGCTAATTTAGAAAACTTTTTGTTGTATCTATTCAATATTTAATGTAATGTGAAATAAGTTTTGTATTTCCTATTCCAGCTCTGTTGTCAGCATATAGTGAAAACCCAACATTTATTAAAAACATAGAGTATCCTATCTGCACTACACAAAGTTAGCAGACTCCTCTTTGTGGTGAAGGCCAGAGGCCATATTTGGTTAGAATTCTGTGGGTTGTCCTCATAACTAAGAGGCAAATCATCTTCTTTTGGTTGTGTTTTCAAAACCATTTTTAAACCCTAACTCTTCTAACTTGAAACAATAACATTCTGTTTAACTGAATTCATCTAAAATGAAATAAAGCCTCAGATAGTCTCATTTTCTCCTTAAGATATTACTTCTTCTACAATAAAGTTGTCTCCCTTGATGTAGAGTTTAAATTCTATATATTTTTACTAGTCAGTGTTCCATAAATAAAGTCATTCATTCATTCATTCATTCATTCATGTATCTTTAAAATGTTTATAGAATATCCTCTCATTGTCACAGAATGGTGCTGAGATTCACAATCTTCCAATACACTTTTTCCAATAATCTATTTTCCTTACTACCATTCACACTTTTTTTCCTGTGTTCTTTGATCGTAATTACGGACAGCATACTACCAATCAGATTTTTTATCCAGTTGTATAGGAGCCAAAATTAAAAGACTAGAAAATTATGGAATGCAATGGTTTTGGAAATCTGTTATTTTTCTGCTTTACACAGGAAGCTTAAATTCTACATTAGATGAAAGACTATTCATGACCACTAGTTGGGTACAGTAACATAACATAATAACTCCCAGAAACCTATGCAATTAAATTTTAAGCTACGCACTGATAATTGTTGCCATATATATATCTTTCTTAGTAAGATATTCTACAGTAAACATTTAATTGACATTAATATAAAATTTGTGACTACAGAAATTTTACCTATTACTGTTGGATTGTGCATCATAGAAAAGAAAACGAGTTCTCTCCTAATGGTAATATGTACTCCATATAATTAACTACAAGCTTTTTAAAAAATAGTGTAAATGCCTTTTCTCTAGTTGCTTAATGTAAACAATGGCAAGATTATGCAAAAAAATATTTCACACACCCAAATAGATATAGAAGTATCATAAACCCTGGAGAAACACATCAAAATAAGACTTTAAGAAGCCCATGCAACATCTAAGTATCAATAACAGCAAATATTTATTTAGTCCTTAGGTAGATATACATCGGTTTAAGAAATTTCTGTAAATTATCTAATCTTCTAAAATAATACCACTGTCAGCTCCATGTTTTTTGTATGAATAAACTGAAGTTTAGAAATGTAGAGTATCAATGTCTTTATATAGTGATTAAGAAAATGCTATGAGGGCTATCTCTCACAGTACGATCAAAATGTTTCTGATTGTATATGAAGCACATTCTGCCCTATGATTGCACCAATGTACACAATTATGATTT